>VYZQ01058314.1:0-31718 GCA_013400655.1 Mystacornis crossleyi | reverse complement strand
TTTTCTCTTTCCCCAGCAGGGATGACACACCACTTTGTCCAGCTTAGTGCACACAGTTCTCCACTCCTCAGCCAGACTCCTCCTAGCTGACAGAGGTGCAGTTCAGCTCGGCAGGGTCCTGCCTGCTGGCCGCTGCCACGACTCCCTCCGGGCCGTCGGCAATGCTGGGCTCGCTGGAGCACTGCCTGTGGCTGAAGCAGCTGGGCTGCAGCAGGAGGCATTTGTCAGAAGTGTCCGATTCCTCGATGACCATTCCCGTGTGCATCATGGAGGCCATGGCCAGGAGCTGGATGTCCGAATGAGCGTTGGCAACAGTGTGGCGACGGATGCTGCCACATTTCTCCAGGTAAGCCTCACCCTCCTGCTCTGTCAGGGGGGTCAGGGCCTTAGGACGGGATCTGGAGTACCGTCTCTCTGGAAGAAAAAAAGGAAGTGGGAATGGTCAACAGCACACAAACAAAGCACTGCTCACATTGCTAGGCTGGCCTTGGAGAACTGAGAGAATTCAGTGTGCAGCTGCAGAGGGTCCCACCTCATTACCACTGGAAAGCAGTCAGGAGCTCACTGGTTCATACTGCTAGGTGTTGGGAAAGATCTGCCTCTGCCACCGCAAGGAGAGACCTCCCATCCTGCTGTAGGTGCTGCTGCCTGTGAGAGAAGTGAGCCAAAAAGTCACCAGTGCAGCCAAGGGTCTCTCTCTAACATCCTGGTGTTCTTCTCTTTTATCAAGGGGTGCAGATCGAGTAAGTACTCTCACAGGCAGGTTCACCAAAATGAGTGACACTAAAGTGGCACAAGTCTCCAGAAAAACATTCAGTGGGGATTTGAATTGCCATCCCTTTCCCTGAAAAATTTCTCTCAGAAAGTGCCATTAGTGTCAGTGTGGAATTTCTGATGCTTACATTGCGCTGTCTCTCCATCTGCCTAGGAAAAGGCCATTCTGCTGGCATTACCCCGCTGCATTTTTTAAAGGTCATGCCAGAAAAATGACATTTCATCCACTTTGCAGCGTGTGTGGTTTGGAGGCTGGACAGAGAAAACACCTAACAGTGCACGGGAACAGTGCACAACAGCCTGGGGAACAGGAGCTGTAATGAGGGAAAGGCAGTGACATAGAATGGATGGGTGTGGGCTGTAGGATCTGCTCAACAAAAACATTAGGGGGAAAAATCCCTGGTCTGAAGCACAGACCCAAGGCACAGCCCCCAGCCCAGTAACATGAAGCACATTTCAATTCTGACACTGAAAGCTTGAAGAGAGACAGGGGTCAGAGTTTGTGCCTTGGCTGGCTGTAATTCCCCCCAGCAGGTTGGATCAGGCACTGCTCTATTCCCCTGCTGGCTTCCACCCCCTGCGATGTTGGACACCTCCCATGGCTCTATCCTCGCAGCAGCTGATAGAGCCATTCCCTACCTGTCTCTTTGTTTCTCACAAACTTCACTGCAGTGCAGGGTCTCATTTCATAAAGTCGGAAGCCTTTAAAGCATATAAAAGGCTTCCAATCAAGACTCCAGAGCGTAAGAGACAGTAACAAAATGCAAAGCAAGGTACTCCTCACTTGAAGGTTAGGAGAGTTTTGGAAGCTTTTATCAGGAAGAAAAGCAGAAAACAAACTCTATATTGTTGCAGGGAAGTGAGCAGCCAACACTTCACCCTGTTACTACCAGTAATACATCAAAATGGTCCATTTCGTGCTAAAGAGTATGCAAAAATCATTTTTGAGGCTGGTTACAGCAAATATACTCCTTAGGTTTCATCTGCAGCTGAAGCCACAGCTAACTGTAGTGTTAAAGGGCACTGGGATCTGACTCTTCAGAAAATAAATTAGGTGAAATTAGGCTAAACTCTGAACATGCATTTATTGCTCTACTTTTCCCCCTTTACTTTCTTGGCCACAAAAGACAGTCTCTTAAGGGAGTTGTCACACACAGTTTAACTACAAATTATATTTCTATTTTGGTAGCTTATGACCAGGAATATAAACTGGGAGGTGTTTTTCTGGGATTTTTTTGCAAGCAACCTCAGATCAGCAGTGATGTGTGGATGTTTTATCTTCTCTCCTATCCCCAGTATAAACCCTGTTTCTTAGCCAGCTGGCATACTCCATCCTTACCATGCAGGTTATGGCTAATTTACACAGGCAAAGCAAGAAGGGGGCTAACAGAAGAGCAGGTGGGAATGCTGCCATCTACAATTCCCCTCTGTGAGGAGTCCTGTCCCCTTTCACACCTCTCTCACTTTAAATCAACTTAAGATACAGCAGCCTTGCAGGCTGAATCCTTATGTGTACTCACACAGGGGATCAGACACCTTCAGTCACGTTTCTCAGCACTCATTTACCCTGAAGGCTCCAGTCCAGAGGGCAGTTTGGTCTCCAGAGCAGCCGTGTAGAATGCAAGCACACCCAAAGCCCAACAGTGCACTTCCCAAAAGCTACTACGGGGAACCTACTGAGCTTCATCATCATTACAGGCTGCCCAGTGACAGAAGAAACTAGTTCTGAGAAAGCAAAAAGGTGAACGAAAGAGGGAGAGGGGAAGAGAAAGAAGTCTGATTACAAGCGAAAGTTAAGGAGAAGAAGCCACCTCCACAGCAGGCCTTTGCAAATACCATGATTATTTGCAGGAAAGTGCTGTTCTGCAGTTCACGTCTTGTACTGCAAACCCAAGTTCCTTCTTTCCTCATGCTCAGCACAGGGTGGAGCAGGGGTAAAAGGCCACCTTGGAAATATACGCAAATAAATGACAGCTAAAATCAAAGTAAATTCAATTGTTTTAGGGCATATAAACTTTACAAGGCCAGTTTGTGTAGGTTTTCTTTTTTTTAAATGGCACAAATGCCTTGTTCAGCTGGCAGAAATCCAGGACAGCTAGAAACTTCAGTACAGGTCAGGCAGCTACTTTTCAAATTATCCCAGCAGCACGCAGATGTCCATAAACAGCAAAGCAATCCAATTTGTCAAAGTCCAACTTTTACAGAGGATTTCGGTCTAGATTGAGCCTCAGGATCAGATGTGCAAATCCATGCTGAACTGTGCAACCACGTTCACTTGCACAGGAGATACCCGATTGCCCAGCAACCACAAGAACAAAAATCCCAAGCCACAGCTTTCCTAAAGCAATGCCATGAGTTTATTACAGGCACAGATTGTCGGAGTCCTTGTAAGTTCTTCTACCACAGGACCATCTTTTCCCGTATGCTGCTAAAGCGTAGTACAAGACAAGTTGTGGGTCTCCAGCTTACTACAATGTTGCATCAAAGCAAAGGCTAAAGCTTATAAAAACAGAGGGAGACTGGAGCTTTCTTCATCTGTTCTATTTAAATCTTCTTGACTATCAAATCAGTAACACTATGCCCATTAGCTAGCCAATCCCTTCTGGCTGGCCACATGTGTAAGCAGAGCTCCTGGGTCATGTGTAAAGTTTCCCAGAATAAGCATGCTCTTCCTGAAGTGAGGTGCCCATTCTCTCATCTAGACACGTTTATCCATACTTTAAACACAGGATTTTAATTGGTTTGTTTGTTTTTCTTAAATAGAACCCTCAGACAGAATTAAGACTTCATGCAAAGCCATCCCTCAGAATTAATATGCAACAGCTCTGCTGTTTGCAAAGGCTGGTTGATGCAGCAGCTGAAGCAGGTTAGCAAGCAGGGACGCAGAGCAGGCAGCAAAGGACCAGGTACAGTATCTCACTGTGCTGAACGCAGTACACCAGGCATGGATGAGGGGTTTTAAAATCCAGCCCACGTCCAGAGAGAAGGGAGACTTTGTGGGTGTGTGTGGGAGTGTGTGTGTGTGTGCAGTGATGGGGCACTCACAGTTCACTAGGTCATGGAAAAGAAAAGCCTGTCACAAAAATCTACACTCTGAAACAATAATCAGGACCTTCTCAGGGGCGTTTTACCCTTTGTTTTCTGTCTCCCATGGAGTCATGCACTGTTTCCTTTTCCAGCACAAATGCCTCCCATAACCCAACCTGTGTACCCCAAAAATAGCTTCAGTACACTACGAATGTCTTACCAAGCAAGCAGGTGCTACCAGAGGAGCTGTGATCCTCACACAAACCTAAGAATGGTGATACCACCTGCTTGACCAGTTCTTCCAGCTGTAGGTAGCCCTCAGTGGGCCCAGTAGGCTCATGGACACTCTGAAAGTCAAACACAAGAAGTCAACATTACCCTTAAAAAGGTTTTTGAGTAAAGCCTGGGGTCTGTCAGTTCTCTCTGCACTGGAATATCCCAGCTGTATCAGTAAAGCTTTTGGAGCTGATGGAGGTTTGGGTGCCTTTCAGGTCAATCTCCTTGTTCAAGTCACAGTCACACCCTATGGACATTGAGCAGACAGTTCTTTTTTCTAAGCAAGTGACAGGAAGGTACAAGGTGTGCTCAACTGAGGATGTGCACAGAGTACTACAGCAATGCAATCATACCAGGGCGGTTCTACCAGAGCACATCTCTTTGTAGAAAAGCCTTAACACGCCTTGGGCAAAGCACTGCTCTTTTCCTAGGCAGGACTGCAGGCAAAGCACCCTCTGTGGTTCAGCTTACAGCTGTGAAGATGGCAGATAACACCAAGCAATTTAACAGTAATTTCAGAAACCGTTCAGACTTAACTTCCTGCAAAGCCTCAATAAGCCCTCTTCCTCAAATGTGTTGCTTTGAGATCCTATTTGCTCTCAAGATTCTTGTATTAAAAAAAGTATTTCAGGGAAATTGAATATCACCTGCTGTTCCAATATGGGTCACTAGAACAGCAGAACAGTGAGAACTCATACAGAGCTACCAGCTTAGCCACTCTGCAATTTTGGCTGTGCTTCAGAACGTTTCCTTCTCAAAAGCCACCAGGCTGTGTGGTGGTGGTGGTACACTGGAGGGAAGAGAGGCCACCCAGAGGGACTTTGGCAGGCTTTAGAGCTGGGCCTGTGCAAACCTCATGATGATCAACAAGGTCAAATGAAAGGTCCTGCATGTGGCTCAGAGGAAGGCTGGACGGGGCTCTGAGCAACCTGGACTAGTGGAAGGTGTCCCACCCATGGCAGGGAGGTTGGAACTAGATGATCTTTAGGATCCCTTCCAACCCATACCATTTTATGAGTCTATCAACTCAAACATGTAATATGGCATTTTTCAGGACTGTCAGGCTGGGCAGTATAAAAAAAACCAAAGCCAGCTGTATTTGGCATGCTTGGAAAGTATTCTGCTGAGATCTGGTTAAAGAAGATAGTTATCACAGACACTCTAGATCTCTTGCAAGAGGTCTTTGAAAACAGCCTCTCATTTTGCCTGCTGCCAAAAGGCATTTCTCCTCTAATGGGCACTACTCAGCGTCCCAGCCAGCCAAGGACCTGGTGTCGAGCAGCCAGAAGCCACAGTTCATTCAAATTCCACTATATGCTGTGATGGAGACTTGCCCTGTCCTTGCAAAGCTGAGAAATCAGGAGAACTAGGGCACAAAGAGGCATTCAGAGAAGCTAGCAGATGAAAATTTATGTGGGAAAAAAAAAAGAGTCCTGAGACTGTTCCTAGATGGGGAGGAGAGGTATCAAAAAAATACAAAAACCTGGCTCTTTGAAGGCAACATCTTTACCTGTTCCCAGGAAAGCTCAGGGCATCCACATTCAGCTCTCATTTTAGCAGTGACTGCTCCCAAACAAGCACACATCCCATCCCCTTTACACCCTCTACCCTCCCCACTTTCCCTCAAGTGTTCGTGTGAGTGCAGTGAGCTCAAGATACCCAAGTGGAGTCAGACGAAGCAGAGCAGAGGCTCCCCACCTGCAGAATTAACAGCATCTGGACAATGGAAGCTGGAAGCTTTGTCTGGACCAGGGGAAGGATTTCTTCCAACTTTACTTTTAGCAAGACCAAGTCTCTGAAGCCAAGAAGCGCAATCTGACGGATGGTCAACTCCTGACCCTAAAAAGACCAAAGAAGGCAAAATCTAAGTGTAGATAAAGGGATGTGTGAGCATCACACCAACACATGGGCACACAGACAGGAGGGTCTGTTCTGCCCATTGCTGCTGTAGCAAAACACCCCCCAGCCATTCATGCTGAGCATTCATTTCTTCCCTCTCAGTCTCACACAAATTCTAAAATGGGCATCACCTCACCTGTGGCACCACTAGGTTTGGAGTGAAGCCACAAATGGGCCTGTAGTTCACCAAATGACTGTGCATGTATTCATAAAATCCACCTGCCATGCAATTTGTTCACAAAAGTAGCTTGTGCTTCTGGCACTTGGAGCTGAGAAACCAAAGAAGGTTTGGTAGGGAGCAAAGTTATTACAGAATATTTCTTAACTAAATCTACCTCTGATCTATATCGTACCTTCTTTTTGCTCAACGTCTGCATTTTGTCTTATCAGCAAGGTCTAGAAATCTACAAGTTAGTCCATTACAAATTTTAGAACTTAGGCTGGAGCAAAGCTAGTAAGGCTGCTTAAACTAAACATCATTTTAAAAAGCAACAGCTTTAATATCCTCTGCAAGGCACTCCATGTCCTCCCAGGTACTATTTTACATCAACAACACAAGTGAGCAGGCTTAACAGGTGATACAGTATTTCTCAGCATATTTAAACACAGTCCAACTCCATTTGGCATTCTGATTTACCACCTTTCCCTCTGCTATGTTCAATGTCTGCACGACTTTCTCTTGCCCCACTGTAACTCAATAGCAGAAATTTTCTTCCCAGCCCTGCCCAGCACTTTCCAGCCCAAAAAGTTTGCCTTGTTCCTCTCTGCACCATGGTCTGCTTGGGAATTGCTTTATGATCTCCATAATACACTCAACATAGCAAATATTTAGCTGGAAGGAATTAACAGCAGTTAATCATTAATTCGTAACAGGTTGCATGTCATTATTAACAGCATTATCAATATGTAAGTATGAATTAAAGTCAATAGTATGGAGGGCAGATTGGCCATAATAAAAGCAGTTTGCTGTTTTAAACCATCACTTTGTAGGAAAAAAAGGTGCAGGAAAGACCAGCATCTATCTTGGAATTGTATTTCAGCAGCTGCAAACTTTTTATTTATATCATGCAGTTTAGTCCCACTAACTTCATACCCCATTTCAAAATGCAAACATGTTTCCGTGCCAAGCAAAACAAGATTTGCTATTCTTTTTTCCACACCAATAGTCACATCAACAGCTGCAACTATACGAAAGCCAGTGACCTGTTTACATAGTTCCCCTCTGTACAGCAATTTAACCAACTTGGCTGCTTAAAGGTCATATTTCTGCAACAGCTATGAGCCTTGGGGTTAAACTTAGCTGAGATAGGAGGTTAGTGTGAGTTATTACCTTTGGTAACATACGCTCACACATGTGGCTGACTTAGTTTCATTCTGAATGGGCAGTTGCTGGGATCACAGAAGACCACAATTAAATAACCCTGCTTATATTTGCAAGAAAGGATGGGGAAACAAGAACAAATTGACTTTCCTATGTCCCAGAGCAGCGTACAAAGCACTGCAGCTTGATGGAAGACACTCACTGGACGAGCTCTCCTCACATGTTGTGACACACCATATAAATGGTTACATACAGTTCCCCATTTCTAGGAAAAGCCCAATCTTGTTATTAGGACAGTGGCTTGGCATAAGAGCAATTTCTATTTCTTGCTGTACCAGCAACTCTCTCTGTGGTAGCCTAGAGCAGTTTATTCTGAGTTAAATTCTTGGATGTATTTACGTAGCTTGATCCATACATTTGTATAGTACTTTGGTGCCTACAAAGCTTTAAATATCTTGTCTGTTTACCTTTCAGTTCCTCATCCAGAAAGTGGCAATACTTCCCAAACTTTACAGCTTTCATGATATATTTTGAGTGACTCAGATATTGCGACAAGACAAATACAGTAAAACAAAAGTTACGCTTTCAAAGAACCTCAACGACCCATACTCACACTTTCACCACTATAACCAAGTTACTTCCAAAAGCTGTACCCACAGTGCTGTAACTTCTGTCCCACTTCTCATCAGAGACATTTTATAGCAGGGGAGTCGATTTTTCTGCTACGGGGCAGAATTATTAGCATCAGTGGGTATGACACACAGTCATCTCAACTATTCCCACAGTACATAGGTAGCTGCAGTGCAGACAAACCCCTGCCTAAATAGGTCATTCCCTCACTGAGAGTTAGTTGCAAAAGTAGAGAAGGGGAGGGTATTATAGTTGCACAGTTTTATCTGTCAAACACCTACCTTCAAGCATCTGCAGCAAGAACAAAAATAAACACAGTAGAAAGGTTAGTGTCTGTCTTTGCAAAAGTCCCTTCTCTTTTAGGAAATGCCAGCTTTAATAGGATTAGAGGAAAAAGGGCAAGCTTTGAGCTTTACCTGCTGCCTTTCAAACAATACAAGGGAAAAATAATTTTAAAAGTCTCTGGAAATAACGTCTTCCAGAGGAGGCAAAAGTCAAGGGGAGGAGGCTACCATTTCCAAGAACGTCATTCTCCACATGAGGTACATTTTTCTTTTCCTCTGATGGCAAAAAAGTTCAAAATAGGCTGGGGAGGTAATTTGACTGCTCATATGGAAACCCTGACTAAAACTACATTAAAAAATTATACAGCTCAACACTTCTGATGGGATACTCAGCTTTCAAAATACCCAGTGTAAAAAGGTCTTACATAAAGTGTTCATTCATCCTCTACCCCATAGACTTACAGGTCCCCTTATTAAAGCTTAAAAAAACCCAACTGAGGGTTTCCCAAAGGCACAAATGGGATATAAGCCCTTCAAAAATCATTAGGGTGAGTTAAACACATTTTCTCCTGATCTAGTCTTCAGATTTATACCTCTAAGACAAGTTGTCAGTGTTGTCATCTGCACTGATAGTCCCAGCTACATAAAAAAGAAGGAACTATAAATACAAATAGCCCAGAGCTTCAGCCCAGACAAGGTACAGTCCAACAGTTTCAGTGTGCAAGCTTAGCTAAGCACAGAGAGTAGACAACTGGGAATAAATTCAGCCCAAAACACCATGCTTGACCAGTAGATTTTAGCAGTCCTTCTTACAGTTAATACTTGGAGAAACTCTTGCTTCCTCCCAGATTTAGTTTAAAGGCTTTGACATATATTTAGCCACTGGCCAAACAGTGCTGCTGGCAGAGAAGTTTCCACTTGCCATTAGCAGGCATTGCAGTTCATTGCTTCACCTGACTGAACTGTAATTAAGATTACCTGGACTGGGTAGAATATTGCCTGGAGAGTAGGAAGAGTCTCTGTAAAATAGTGATCCCAGATTTCACACAGGACATCAATGCGATCCTCACCTACGAAAAGAGAGATTGGGAACAAGAGCTTTAGCGACAGGGACGCTAAAAGCAAGCTGGATTTTCCAAGTACTCTCTAATTCCCCAAATAAGAGACTTTACTTTCACAGTTTCTGCCCAAAACTGGACATCAGCCAGCTAAGCTTTCCCTTACTGACAGAGACACAAGGCTGCGACCATAAATTGCTCTGTCACTTATTGCAAAGAAGACAGTTCTGTGCAAAACATGAGACCAATTCCAGCAAAAGACTGAAGGCCCTCTTCACCCAGAGGCTTTAACTCCACAGCACAGGACTGTGCAATTGCACAGCTCACAGTTAACATGCTTGACTAGCAGGACAGAGGCCACACATGAACAGCTGAATCTGAAAACCAGCAGGTCACAGCCAACATCAGCTGATCATCCAACATCATCCTGCAACTGAGCCAGGGAGAGCATTTCTAAGAGCTGAGCCCACCAAGCAGCAGTCAGGTACCTGTCAGGAATCCTGGCAAAGGCACTAATGACAAATGTGGCACTTGTGAAGGTTCCCAAACGAAATCCACTTGGGGCCACCCCTTATACGACTTCAATTTGAACAAACATCCCCAAATGTAACTGGGTACTTAAAATGAAGGCAGACTAAGTTATGCACCTCGGGATTCCCATGACAGGAATACAACTGTGATCAAATTATGCTCATAGGTTTGGCTTACAGAGCTGTGTACTCCTCAGCATTTGGGCCCAAAGCCTCCAAGTTTTTTAGCTGAAGGTTTGCAATGTTTATTTCAAGTTTTAGATACATCCCTGGAAATCTCAGGTGCAAATGCAGACTCAGGTTTAAAACCACAAGTTTCTGACAAAAGAATTTTCCAGGATACCTCACACAGAGTCTCAGCTGGAGCTCACAAGGAGTGAAGACTCAAGGAGCAATAATGAAAGATGGCCACTCAAGACAGGTTTGAAGGCTCAGCCTCAAGGTCACTAAAGGCCCTACATGAGGAACTGGAATACATGTAAAATTGCAACTCAAAAGAACTTTATCACTCTGTACTGAAGTGCTTTCCTCATCTGCAGACTTCAACACAGACTTCCACTGTGCTTGTCCATGGGTTGTGCTGCCTAGGATACAGCCAGAGAGCAGACAGCCAGCAGGACTAGATCCTGCAGGTATTTCCCTTTGAGCAGAGAGCCAGCCCACTAACAACCACAGAAAGGTTCAAAGAGATGCTTCACTGTGTCAGGTATGACTCTGGCTTCAAAACTGGAACTGTAGGCAGACAAGAAATTACCCAACACCCCCATAACAGCTACCCATTACCAGCAACAGCCAAGTGTAAGCGAAAAAGACAACAGGAAACAGATTAATTGACTGTTTAAATTTTTCCCTCCTCTGCCTCCTACCCAGGATTGCAATGCTTTGCTGTGTGGAGACAGAATGAAATGTCAGAGATCACTCCTCCTCCAGAAGGGGAAGCAGGAATAGTTTGTTTCTTCAAAAAATCATAAATCCTGCCAGCACTGAAAGAGATTCTGACAGACTGTATAAAGAAAAATCATGTTAAAGTAAGAGGCTGCGATTGAAAAATAGACACAGATAAAACACTGCCATGCCCTGCAGCTCTGCAGACACTCTGTCTGAGTGCCAGGGCAGTGTAAGTTTTCCAGGAAGACAGAGCTCACCATGAGGCGTGTACAAGAAATCCTCATTGCTGTGACCACAAGACCCGCAACAAGCCCACACATTATAAAAGAAAGGTGCCCGTGACTCATCTCCTGCAGCAATGCCAGCCTGCACAGGCAAAGTGGCTCCAGTGTCACTTCAAACTAGGGACAGAAAAATGAGGCATAGAAGGTGTTTTGCTATCTGCCTGGGAAACTTCATCTGACCCAAACTACCTGAGCATCCGCAAAATACCCCTGGGCAGCTCTCAGCTTATTACAGACTCAAACTCAATTTTCATAATGCCAAAGCAGATACTGGAATAGTTTTATATGAACACAGAAACCAAAGCCTCAGTTAAGCTGTGAAGCATTCATTCTGAAGAGCTGGCAGTGGCAGGGCAGGTACCCACATTTTGGAAAAGGCAGGAATCTGCCCTTTTTCCTCCCTCACAGGGCCAGTGCTGAAGAAGCACACACCAAGCAGGAGGCTGGCAACCCCTTAACTCCTCTGGGGCCCAAATCCTACAGCCTGCCAGCTGGGTGAAGTCACTTGGTGCAGAACGGTGCGGAGGAATTCAGCACCCCGCACTGACGTGAGATTTTAAGTGTCTATTGGCATTTAATGACCCACATACAACACACTGGTAATTAGCAAGAGATCTTCCCTGCAGGCCGGAAAACTGGGTCAAACCAAACAGCAGCTTGGTTTTGAATAAAGACGTGCTGGCTTCGCTTGAGCAAGCAGCTACTAAATGTGACCAACTCCCCACACGTCCAACACTGAGTGGCCACACCATGCTTGCCCTGGTCCACAGGCTCTGCAGCAGTACTTTGAACACAACTCCACAACTCCATGTGTGATCAACTTCTTTCCCAAAGGATTGCATTCTCACCCAAACGCCTGTTTTTTTCTTTAAATTTACACAAAGCTTGATAGTTCAGCTCTCAAAAGCATGACAGAGAAACCAAACTTGTGCTTACATCAAGCCGCAAATCACACTGAGAAATAAAAGGCAAGAAGGCATTTCCAAGCAGTTTTTCAACAGGATCCATGTCCAGACCAGAACTGCTTTGAGCCCAGGTTCAGCTGCCACACACGACC
This sequence comes from Mystacornis crossleyi, assembly GCA_013400655.1. NCBI lineage: Eukaryota > Metazoa > Chordata > Aves > Passeriformes > Timaliidae > Mystacornis > Mystacornis crossleyi. The sequence goes on along the minus strand of VYZQ01058314.1, from coordinate 19,690 downwards.
CACATTCCTGCTTTTGTGATGAAGTTATGGCTGGTGGGACCATCGTGGCTCTGTGGCTATTCACACAGCCCACCCTCTCTTCAGCCTCACAAGGGCTCCCAAGGGGTTGCGTGACACCCCAGGACAGCACCAGAAAGGTCTGTACGCTTTCCAGACATGCAAATCATCTCGTCTGACCAAACATCAAAGCACAGCTCCCTTCCGAAACAGGTTTCCTGCTATACCTACCTTCACACAGCTTGACCTTCTCCTCCATAAACAGCAGGCCTTTCGCAAGGAGCTGGTTCTGCCAAGAGAAAAGAGAGACGTGCACTTGCCTTTTATTTATTTATAATGAACATGTAAGAATACGTTTTTGTCAGATGCTATCCACTTTGCATGCATTTATCTTAAGTTTAGTCATGTTATAGCACCTTCTTCCAGCACTGGTCTCAGTGTGAGTGCTAGACATTCCTTAACCTCCTCTTGCTCAGCTAGACATGAGATTGCAACAGACACAGCAGTTGAAACATCTCCCCAAAATGGGAAGGGTCACAGGGAGGGAGTCAAGAAAATAAAATGGTTCTTACGATAACAGTGCAGCCACATAAGCTATACCTCAATTACATGATGGAGGTGATCAAAGAGCCAAATGACATGAAAATGTCTCACTCTTTCTTCTTTTTGCACTTGTTCATTGCTTGCCTAACTGCACAGTAGGGCAAGTTCAGTTCCCTAACATCTACTTCTCTTTTCATACGTACTGTCTTTCCATGAGGCCATTCTTCTCGCATTGAGCAGCTGCATCATCTCAGTATGCAGCGTCAAGCTGCAGAAGAACTGGCAGGACCTGCTCTTTCTAGATAAACTTAACTCTCATGGACCAGACAGATCAAGACATCAATATTCCTGTTAGCAGCTCAGGACATCCAAATACCTGAGTAGCTTTTTGTTCCCACTCCCCCAAACATAAGAATGGTGCAAAAACAACACCTACTTTTTTGTTCTACCAACAGCACTAGGTGAATCAGTTATTCTGAAAAGTTTTAAGAATCCCAGAGAAAGGCACTGCAATCACCACATAACACACTATTACTGCATCCTAAAAGGTACAGAGAGCATACTGATAGAGAGTAAGGCCTTCTGCCTCTCTGAAAGGAGCCACTATCAGGGTAGCCCACAGCAGACAGAGATGACTCCCCCACTGTTCTTGTTTTTAATGGGGAACCAGGTCAGGGTTGCACTTTGAACCTTCCATCAGTCCAGGAGCACGGCACATCTCTTTCCACTCCCAGTGGACACTGCTGTTACCCCACTGCCTGGACACCATTACAGCCTCCTGATGAGCTGCCAGAGTGCATCCTGCCCTGGTGCTGCTGCTCTGGATCATAAACCTGCCCCCTGTAACCATACACCAGCCTGGCTCAGCCCTGACACACAGACAGGGACCGTGGGAGCACCCCAAGCCAAGGGAGCAGCACACCTCTGCATCCTCCCTTCAACAAGAAGCTACACAAAGCTGGGGTACTGTTGCAGGGTATAAAAAGGAGGAAACATTGCTCTGTGACAGTCTCAGGCTGGGAGATATTTTTCATTTGGGCAATGACAACAGGAATTACCAAGCTGGATAAATAGGTTCACACAATAAAAAAAACCTGCAACATTTCCAAATGTTAGCAGCAAGTGGAAGGTGGCTGTTTTATGAAGATCCTCTAGCAGAAATACAGGCTTTGGAGGGAAATGTGAAGTTGTCACAATGTCCATTCATATTTTAGATTTTTTCAACAGAAATAAATGACTACATGTATGCTCTGGACAACAACAAAAAAAGTTCCCACGAAGAAAACAACAGTGTGAAAAAGGAGGGAGAAAGAAATCTGTAATGAAAAAAACTGTAAGTGGAAAAAAAGTGAAACCCACTTATACTATAAATATTTTTCTGCCTGAACAATAGATAATGTTGTAGTGATAGTGCAGTTTCATCTTTCCAAATACTGTCAGTTTATTAATGAAGTACTTAATTTCTTTATTTTTCAACCTGTAGCTCAAGGCAATTACCTCTCATATACTGCAGGGGAAATGTAGAGCTGGTCTTTAATACTGTGTTATTTTAAACTACTTTATAATAAAAAGATATCGACACATACACATATGAGACTGTGATGCTTATTTTTTTGTGTTTCTCTCAAGAAATATGAATTCCTTCTCTATCTGCACTAGAACATTAGATTTCATTTTACATATGTTTCCCACTCTGCATACAATTTTCCAGATACTTTGCCTAAAAGTTAGTGTTATTGATATTTTCTACTTCCAGGGATTTTTTTTTTTTTTTTGCAGATATGTTAGCAACCAAAGTACATATTTGTACACGCTAATGGGCCGCACAGCTGTATCTATTATAGATATATTAATCATTACTCTGTAGTAAACAAATTTATAATGCTCCTATGAATGTATTATAGTAATTCCATGTGCTAAAGAGATTGCATAATCTCAGTCTAAAGGATTCCTTAAAGGAGATTAAGTCCATATAGTTACTGCAGACTTTTCACTTATCCTCCCAGATTTTCCCTTTTCCTGTGGAAGAGACTTAAAAAAATTAAATAAAATCAACTATACTTCATTTCCCTTCTCCCCATCCTAAAAATACCTGGAAATGTTATGTCTCCATCTTTTCTGCAAGAACTCACAGGCATAGAAATTGATTCAATCCGAACATTAATCCCTCAGAGCAAGTCAGACAGGCAAATTGCCATTAGCAAACCCTACAGGGTCTGCTGACAAATCAATACAAGCTACTCAATGCAGCCACAGCAGAGGTCTGTATCAGACCTTGTGTAAATTACAAATCTCATTTTGCTGCTACATCCCTGCTTGCCAGAAGCAACCCAGAGGCACAGAGCTAAGAGGAAAAATTAAACTTCTATTCGAAGCAAGACTAGATAAAGACTCACACCAAGTGAGCTTGAAGGGTACATTTATTTGAAAAAGTTCAGCTGCCACTTTCCATCTCTTTGCAGTTACAGCTGAACTGTGAGCTTGGGAGGGACAGTGATTTCGTTCCCTCCCCAAATGAGGGAAACCATTTCTCCTGGTTCCCCAGGGTGTTTTCCTCACGCTGCTGTTGGGACACCAGGGATGCTATATGCTCATTGTGGGTGGTGCGAACCCGACCTTACTCTTTGCTACTCTCCTGTGCAGAGAAACAAAGTCCCAACTTAACACCCCAAGTTAACACACGTTTGTCCAGTTGAGGAATTTGGAGAGAGATGTTTTGCGGCAGATAGAAGTAACCTTGTGAAATCTCACAGGTTGACCCCTTTTCTCAGTGCAGAAAACCAAAATAATAGTCTCAGATACACCACTAAGAAGGGCAGCTAAGTGAAAGCTCTTAAGTAAATTTTCAAATGCCCTAAGTTTTTAAAGACAGGATTCAAATCTAAAATAATCACTTTTCATTTTTCCTCAGCGAAGATCCTCCAACAACATGTATGTGTTTGGTACTCTTTAAAGTAAGTCATGGTCATATCACTGGGAATAAAAAAAAAACAAAGGCAGTCAGACACCACCTTATAAAACACACACACTTTCCTGATAATTCCTTTCTTTTTTCTGGCACATATATTTCCCTCCTTCCCTTCCCTGTTGGAGAAATTGAGGCAAGTTTCTCCATTCGTGCCCCATGGAGCAATTCCAGTCCCACCATCTCCCCAGAAGGTGAAAGCTGTCCCAGGCACACCAGCTCAGGTTCCTCTCTCAAACCAGCAGTGCCCAGCACCTTCTCCCTCCCTCCACCTTGCAGGAGCTGGGCATTCCCAATGGGGGCCATGGAGGCCCTTCCTGTGCATGCTCCCACTACAGCCTGGGCAACATGGTACCCATCTGACTGTGCCTGAGGCAGGTAAGATGCTGCTTCTCAGAAGTACTCTGTCAGCAGCACGGGTGTGGTGACAGCCCCCGGACAGAACCAACAGGAAGGATTTTGGGGTGACAGCCGTGCCACCAGCAGAGCTTGCTCTGCTGTGGGTGCTACGTTCAGGCAGAAGGGTGGCGAAAAACAGCTAAGTAGCTTTGGCAGCAATGCCACAGAAAACATCAAGGAGGCTCAAGCCATCACAGGCAACTTCACATCTTGTCTGAAAGCCATGTCTGCAGTATGGCAAGGTACAAATGAATTCTCCTGCTAATAACAAACAAGCCATTATCTTTGAGGGGAAAAGGTTTACACAAATGCCCATTTAATGATGGATAAATTCTGCTTTCCACTCATGTCTCCAAGCCAAACATGGCCAGTGTGCCTTTTAAAAGCCACCTTCAAATTAACAAATCAATATTAGTTCATCAAACACCATAAGCTTGAAACAGAAGTAAACTGATCCAGAACATACTCTAAATAATTGACTTCATTTTGCTGGGTGAAAAAAAAATCAGTTTTTCTTCAGTACATTAGAGGGTTTCTTAAATGCCGCCTTTTGTAGCACTAAGGCTTTGTGTTCTAGTGCTAAACCACACTTTTACAGGCTCTGCAAGCACATAGCCACTGCTTTGTGGATAATCTGATGCTAATTTGAGAAAAAAAAGCATCACCCAAACTTACTTGGCAAGTATTTTCTACAAAGTTATTGCCAGCTGCACACGAAGACCTACCTAATTCTTGGCAGTGTTTTACGAAACACAAATTTGTGTGAGCTGCAGCATCTCATACCTAGAGAACCCCCCACCCCCATCCTTTCTTTTTTCTCTAACGAGGGGAAATACTGACAGAAGCAGAGAGATCACTTCAATCCTACGTAGAGGAGAAACTGCAAGATAAATACAAAAATCACATCCTAAAATGACTCTTCCTAGAGCTGGTTTTGTTCATGACAGATAAAAGAGAAAGCCCGCTTAAAGAGATGAAAGTGATGCAGGGAGAGTAAGAAGGAGAGCAGACCAAGCAGACCAAGTAGGCAGCACTGCTGTGATCTAGACCACAATCAGGCAGCAGCTCTGGGAAAATCCTGCAGCCAGGGCTCCTGGCCCTGCACTGGTCAGTCACCACTCCAGCTGGGATCCTGCTCAGCCAAGCCACAGCACAGCAACCACGCCACGCTTTGAGCAGGAGCAACCAGGCTGCATTTGGAAGGATTCACACACATCTACAGAGTCCACGTGAGCAGGGCCTGAAAGGAAGTGTCCCTGCTGCCACTTAGGACTAGGTCCTCTCCCCGATGGCAGTGCTGAGCTGCCGGGTGACCCCGTCCAAGATAACGAAGCTGGGCAGTTGCTATGGAGTCTCTGGAGCTGCTCCATGAAAGCTGTTCTAGAAAGTGTCACATGAAGCAGAAATAATTAGCAAACCTGCAAGAACAGAGGTTCCCAGCCAATGAGGAGACAAATACAGTAATAAAGACCAGCTTGACCCAAACGGGTATTGCAGACACACAGCTGAGCTCTGCAAATCACACAAGTGTGAATTTTGTTCCTTGTGCAGCTGCTGCAGCCCCTGGCAGCAGGCACAAGACAACACTTGGCCACAGAAGAGCTAGTGCTGCCGGTATCCAGCAGTAACCACCACGCCGATAGCTTACACAACTATTTCCTTGCCTTGCTGTGAAACAGGTAGATACAGAAACCTGGCATCAAGGAAGAATGCATCACACACCCCATATTCTTCCCTTTGGCTGAGCAGCCACATGGCTTTTCCAGCTGTTAGCTAGGCTTTACAAAGCAGCCTTTCAAAGGAGCAGGCAAACATCACGAGAGATGCTGGAGTCATCTCTCCAGGCTGGAGTTCCAGGCAAACATGCAGTGAGGACCTAAACAAAAGCTTTATTTACAGTGCCACAGAGGAGGGAGGAGTGCAGGTTTCCCCCATCACTGCAGCGACCTTGCACAGCCAGGGAACCTACAGCGAGAGGGACTCTGATCACAGGAAGGTTCACCAGTACCACTTCTGACAGCCCTAACAGGAGAAGATAAAATCAATTTTGGTTTGGATGCAGGCTTGCCTCATTGCTGACACCACTTACTTTTCAGCTATCCATTATCCTCTTGCTGCTTGGACTTTGCTTGACATTCCAGCAATTTGTGCTCTTGCATGCTGCAGCTTCGGCAGCCTGGCATACAAACACAAAGCTGGGTCTAATTCTGAGTCAGGACTTGCCGCCTCCAGGAGACCTCCACTGGAGCAGAGTGGAAATTATGTAACAGCTTTGCTTCTGGTTTTAAGACATCAGAGATCTCACTGGATTAGATGAGGAAACACAGTCCACTCGCCATTCCTCACCTACCAGCTCTGCCAGGGCGGGGAGTGGACATCAGGCATCAGCTCTGGGCATTTGACTTTCTGCATTTGCTGCCTATGGGTTCTGGGCGAGGTTACAGTGCCTGGGGAAGGGATCAGGTCTCTCTGCCTTGGGAAGAGACAGTTTGGAGTTAATATACATAACTGCATTTCCATTTTGCCCCGCATGAGTTTCAAGATTAACAAAAACACAGAGAGTGAAAAGACACAGATCATCCCTTCCAAAGGTTTGTTTCAGGCTGTTTGCGGAATCAGGCAGATAACGCATCAATTTATCAACACTTGCTAGTTTCATATTTAAAACTTTTTCTCCACAAACATGATGGTCAGACACCAGGAAAATGAAGTGAGCTTATCTGAAAAATCACACAGCTGCACCACAGAAGTCCCAACTGCCAGTACACCCTGCTCCTCCAAATCCCGGCCTCTTACCTTCCATGGTCATAGGTTTTCCACCTACTGCAGTTCAGCTGACCACCAGCAAACTAACCCAGCAGTGAGAGCAAATGGTGCCCTGCTGGGTTACTGTGCAGAGAAGTAGGTTCAAAGTGCCCCTTTTCAGCAGCAGGAAATTCTCGAATCAGTTCGTGGGCAAAGTCAGTACTGAAAAACCTGGAGCACGAAGCACTGCTTTAAGGCAGATCTCCAGCAAATGCTACAAGTCCCAACTATCTGGCATTTACATTCAGGCTTCCATCCAAGGAGATGGGTTGTATATACAGCAGGATTGCTAAAGTGGCAGATTTATAAACACAACTCTCCTTCAGAATGAAACATCTGAGTTTGCACTGCAGCCCTTACGGGAATTATATTTCTTTTTCAAAGCCAAAACAGACTCATTAACTCTGGTATGATGATGGCTTGGTAGCAGAAAAAAACTGCATAAACTCCAGCCATTTCTTAAACATTCCATTAGCAATTTCAGGAGCTAAAAACTGTTAATTTGCATGAGTGCTGATGAAAAGGACTTGTGAGTAATCAAGTTAAGTTGATCACAAAGGTAGCTTTGTCTCACTATAAAAGCTCTGTTCCATTTTAGTCTTAAATATTCAATGGTTATAAAAAAAGGTGCACATGTGAGTGTGTAGAATTTACATAATGTAAAATCCTGAACTCTTAAAACAAATGTGATTTTAAAGTTCCTCTTAGTGGCTCCAGTTATAAGTGCCACGGCATAAGAAATGGAAAACATTCAAGTCAGCTCATCACATCTAAATATTACATGATCCAGTTAGTTGCTCTAATTGCTGCTAGGATATTTAGAACTGCCTGGCTACACAGAGAGCATATTCTTCAGGGTCCATTTCAACGCAAGAGGACAGAAAACTTGGTTCTTGCGATAGCTTTCAGCGGGCTTTAGCAGATGTCGGAGGAAGTCACTGCCAAAAGATGCACTTCCACTCCACTCCGCATCCTGGTGACCCACTCCCAGCACCTCCCCCATGTCAGAGGTGATGACCACAACACGTCAAAGGAAGTAGTTGGAAACTCTGGGTTTTTTTTTTTCTTTCACGGTTATTTTTCAGCCAAATCAGCAGCTTGATTCAACTCTGCTCATCTTGGTGGCAGCAGTACTGCCATAAATCAGCAGGCATCAGCAGTGAAACAGAACCCACAGACAAATGAAATAACATTGTCAGCCCTTCTTTGGCACAAGAACAATCTTTCCCCACTCCATGGCCCTAGGATTTTTGAGGAAAGACATTCAGGAGGGAGTGGTAACTTTTATCATGGCCATGTGCTGTTAGTCTAGAATCAGAAAGAAGTCTGCATCTGAGCTTACAGAGGGAAAAAATCTCACTTTCGACAATAGCCTTTATCTCACAACTTGTCTGCACCAAGAGTTTTACCTCAGGCCAAGTCTGACAGATGCCAAGTTACTCCTTTTGACACAGAGCAAAAATACCCCAGAAATTAAATATGAGTGCTGGTGGCTGCCACCCCACTCAGGTCTAGGAAACATCCTGCCATGCGCCGACACAGCTGCCTCTGCAGTAAACAACTTGTGCAGAGAGGGGCTGAGGAAGTGAAACAACTACCCCTGGGGCAGGCGTTTTCTTCTCACTTGATAGCACAGTAGGGGGATTTTTTAAGTCATGTAATCTAATAAATCACGTAATCTGATCAGAAACAACACTAGTCTTCTTTTTCCTCTTTTAAACTGTTAGCACGCACACAGCAGCATCAGCTGCTTCAGAAAGTACAGAAATTTTTTCTCTCTCTTACTCAAGGGGAAGAAAACCCTCTTGTTTCCAGCCGCCCCTCATTTATTTTGGTTTTTTAACCAAGACTAGACTGAACAAATTAAAACTCTGAAAGCCATCAGTGCCTTCTAAAAATCATCCAGCAGGCTTTCATGTGGTTACATGTGAACCTCTGTCTACCCAGAGAGTATCAGAAAAAGGCAGCAACACTTATTCACATTTGTGATTGTTCAAGTGTTCCCTCATCCTTCACATTTTCCTTTTTCAGAAGCTGCATTTATATTTGTGGGACTAAAAGGCAAACTGCACCCAGGTTGATTTCCTGCTGATAGAAACTTCCTTCTCTTTGCCCCCTTCTGCCTCCAGGCAGCCGTTATCTCTTCTCTTTCCCTGTGCTGGCCCCGTTGCAGAGAACCTACTTTTGAGCTCTCTATGCTAAAGAAAAGTTATCCCCTCTTCTTTAAAAACTTCAAGTGAATTCCTTCTTGATCTTGGCAGGCTACTAGCAGCCTTCCTCAAGCACGAAGGAAGATTATCCTTAATTCTGCACATACATCAATAAAAATAATTACTCCCAAATTATATGGCCCACATTTAAAAAGTCCAGTACCTCCATCATCCTCCTTAGCAAAACAAAACCAACTTGGGAGGCTACACACATGTAAAAAGGGATCCTAATTTTGTTAAAGGCTAAAAAGCTGAAGAAAGCAAACCTCGAAATAAAGCAAGCAAGTCATGCAATACCTGAAAGTAATCTGTGATGAAGGATCCAAGTTCACTCTTCAGCAGCCGTCTGTAGACAGAAGGAATGGAGCCATGAAGTAGCAGCCACTGCTGGTCATTTCTTACAGGAATATCTGCACTGTACTACCAGTCATACCAAAGATACAGGAATGTATGGGAATGGGTCATTTTGGCCACAGTTAGATTTCTTGTACAGTTACGTATGTATTTTACAAAGGCTATTCTCAAATTATAAAGGAATTGAACAGTTGCTCAAAAGTCTTCTAATTATAAACCATACACCTAGAACAAGCAAAAGAAAAAAAAATTACTCCCCTGAATGAACAGAAAGCCAGGGAGACAATTTAAAGTTACTTAGATTGAAATCCATACATTTTTCGGCTTTTTTGTTTAAACAAAGATGCCTTTCATCATGCTGTCACTGAAGATAGCATATCTCCCTAATGTTGTACTTCCTTTTCTCTTGGAAGCAGAAGATGACGATAAGAAGAGGAGAAATGAAGTAGAAACTGCAGCCACATTTTAACTACCATATTTAAAGAAAAAAAAAAAAAAAAAGGTATATTTCCAAGGAAGAAATTCTAGAAATTTAACAAGAGGTGTTTTAAATACATACAGCCAAAAGCCACTCTACAGAAATATTTCTGATGAAAATTGTTGGCTTTTAAATCAGGCTGTGATGGAAGTTTTAAAATCTAATACATATTTGTATTTCAAAAAAATTATGTAAAAATCAGGATTGTTTTACATCAGAAGCAGCATTGAAAAAACTTCAGAAGTTCAGTGCATTTGCATTTTAAGTTTTCAGTGACTGAGAATAAATTCTGTAGCAGTAAATTCTGCCTAAAATTTAAATGCTGCCCCACACTTTCAAGTGCCAACCACTGGAATTTTTTTTCCTGTTCTAAGAGTTTTGCTTTTTACCGACGTGAATTATAGTCAAGAGTGCTTGAAAATAGCATTTGAACCGGGGACCATCCAGTTCTTAGGTTGGGTTTTTACTAACAAACTACATCACTTTACCTAATCTCTGCTCAAAGTCAAATTTGACAGCAATCTTCCTCCGTAACCATTTTGCAATGCTACCACATTTATTTGTATGCCAACACGCCTTTACTCTTTCCCTCTCAGAGTGCTTACATTCACCCACCCAAACCAAAGCACATGTCTGTTTCTATGAGATCAATAAATCAGGTAAGTCTTCGGGGGCCCATTTGCCAGAAGCTTTTCCATTGGCTTCAGCCAAATCCGACAGGCTCTCCATCAGCTGACTGACAAGCCCAGCAGGATTTGGCTTTGTGCAGGTAAGACCAGCAACTAGAGGCTTGCACCTTAAAGAAACCCAAGAGAGAGGTCTGCTCCTAAGCATGGCCAGGTCACCTCCCACTTCCAGAAATTCCATCTCTCAAAGGCATTCCTTAAATTTTCTCTTGCTGGCACAACTGACTTTCAGAGCAGTAAAAAAAAACAAACACAAACAAACAAACAAACAAAAAAAGCCCGTGAGATGGTATCAAATCACAGCAAGATAAAAACTTGGTGGCAGCAATCCAGAGCCAAATGTTACCAGCTGCTCATCTCCTGGTCCTGTCATTACCATCCTCCTTTGAAACTGTCCCGTGTTTCCCTGTGCCAATGACAAAGCGTTGTGCAGAACCTGAGAGCCTCTTACTGCATTTGCAAACTACAACCCAGGAGCCAAGGGGAGAACACGAGCAAGGAAAACGCACCAGCTCGACCTCACGGCACACAAGAGTTGTCTGTCTCAGAGGTCTGGCTTTTTTCCAGTGTCACACCAGAGATTCACCTTGTGCACAGAGCTCACCCTGTGCTGGGAGCTCCATCACGAACCAGAGGTGTGAGGCTGCAGGTGTTCACACAAACACACGTGCAGAGGCCTGTCCTTTGCGCCTTAGATGGGCATTCATGAGCTGCTTGGATGTGAAATGGTCTATTTAAAGAGTGACATTTGGAGATGTAACCAATGCTCAGGGCACCTGCAGGAACATTAATCATGTAATTCAAGGTGAGTGCTTCCAAGTAGAGCCTGGCAGTGCCTGTCTGTGGAAGAGGGCATTTCCCCTCCCACCATCAGCACTGCTCTCAAAGCATACACAGTTCATAAAGAATTTCCTGTTCTTCACCTGGTTCTCAATGGTCTGCATTCACTTCAGCAACCAGCATGAAGAGAGCATGGTCCAGCCAACGGGGACAAGCCCAGACCCCACAGCAGTCCTGCCCAGTGTACTGCCTCCCTAGCAGGGTGGGAAAAGCAGGATGCAGCCGCTGCCACAGGCAACAGCGAGGCAGGCGAGTCACAAAGCCCAAAGCCACTCCCCAAGTCTGCTAACAAGCTGGGCCTTTAGGTATTTCCCAAGCCTTATGACATCTGTTTTTATTTTCACATCCACAAATACTCATCCCATGGAGAATTAAGACTGCTCCAAGTACTAAAACCTAACTTGAAGACTTCTGACCTGAACACACCAAAATATCATTAGAGCACAAGATGCTGTCCTTGCTCAACTCTGAAAAGGAATTATATTAAACTTTCCTGGTTTGGGACTAAACCAACTTGGACAGTCTCCTATCCTGATAGCTGCATTGATTTTAAAACCTGCTTTTAAAAGGGGTAGTTTAGACTGCTGTTTAGTACATACTTAGCTCAAATTACCATTTGAATCTTTAGGAGCTCAAAAATTGCAATAGGGATGAGGGGAAGCATATAAAAAAAGAAGTGGAGACATGTATGACAGCAATCTTGACAAATTAATATGGATGCAGTGGTAAAAAGAGAAGAAGGAACTTACATCCATGAGCCCTGACAATATTTCTCTCAGCAGCACTTGGAACCAAGACAAGAATAAATAGTTCTTTATCTACTCTACAGTCCTATCTATTGCTAATCAAACTTTCCAGCTAATCAGAACGAAACCACAGATAATCATGAAAGCTGCTTTTAAAAGAAAACGATACCTTTAACCATCACTAGCACCAGTGACAAAAAATGTTAGCTAGGCTTTTAGCTTTTTTTCTCTTTACTGATCATATTTTCAGGTTTTGCTTTGCAATTATCATGTGAAGATTAAGCTTTTAAATGAAATGCTGTGGTTTGCTTTAAACACTCCACAGTTCTGAGAATTTTGGTTTTAGAAAAGAGATGCCAATATTATCACATATAAAACATATCCAAGAGAGGCATAGTTCCTAAGAAGGAACAGAAGCCTTACAATCCAAGTCAATACACAACCTGTCCTTATCAAGGCTATATATCCACATACGCTGGAGAAAAATTATCCAAATACCCCATGCCATTCATGTCACTCAACAGCAAGAAAAAACGAAGTTAGCCAGAAACCCCAAAGCTGTTCTTAAGTTTGCTTTCATTCCTTCCCCTCCCCCCACTATCTTCTAACTGTAGTTCTGAAGGGAACAGACCCCAGAAAACACCAAACAAGCAGCAGCAGAACTCCATTTTCACGCATTTCAGCGACCTACCTGATATTTTCATTGAGGGTGTAAAGCTCATTGTTCTGCAAGCCTCCCCCTTTGAATACATTTATCACTGCTGTTTGAACGCTGCCAAAAAAAGAAATGAGACAGGACAACATCCATGACGACCAGCATGATTTACCCCAGAGCACAATGCGAGCTAGACACCAAAAGCAGAGATGTTATAACTAGGTGAAGTTAATTGCCCTTAAATACTCCTTCTCACCTAGAAATCATTACTCTGAATTACCTACATCTCTCCTGGGAGACAGATCAGAACCAACCTCAAGTTCTGTCTAGGGTAAGCACGGGAAAACTGTCACAGAGACACTGCTGGTGCCGGATGTACCTTGAACACAACTGTTTGGGGGATCTTTGCAGTGTGCTGCAGGCTAGTTGCTATGAGGAGACAGAGATTTTTGGTGATATCTGCCAAACACATACGCTGCATTATCCAGTGATCCTAGCAGGAACTACCCACTCTGCAGCATCTGGCAAGACACTGGCTGTGCTGGAAGATGTTCTGCAGCCAGCATCACCTCAGTCAGATCCCAGTCTAAGCCCCGTTAATGCTTGTAAGATGCTGTTGGAGTATCTTCTAATTCTTTCACCAGTACAGAGGAGGTCATAAAGTGACAGCAGACAAGAAGGTTTAGCAGGTCTAAAGCTTGCCATGGCTAACAAGGGGACATGTCATTCCCTTAACAGACATTCCTTTCTGTGGGCCAGTTATGGCATATGCATGCTTCACAGACCTCAGCTCACTATCATGGCACAAAACTGCAATGTTTTTGCCAGGCTACTTTTCTGTGACATTGGTAAAATGAGCTAGGTCAGCAAGCAAGAACAGTCTGCAGAGCACAGAGCTGGTGCCAGGTGGCAGAAGGGAAAGTGGGAACACCCACTTCTGGTAGCAGCAGACTATTAGATCAGATCAAGACATAGGACATCTCACTCTTCACCTTTCACATTGTTTTTCCAGTTGCCATTGCTGTGTGACAAGCGCAGCAGACAGGATTTAGCTGTCAATAGGAAATGCTGGTAGAAGCCACAAGCTTAGTTGTTAGAAGAACTCGACTGTGATAAAAGCTTCAAATTATGCAAATAAATGCCTTTTTGAATTAATAAACCAGCATTTATTAGGTACTAGGAATGTGTTTTCCTAAATGGTACTTGAAAGATGCAACTGCTAACAAAAAGCAATTCTGCTTTACTTAGAGACAGTACGGCTGAACAACGTTGGCCAAAACCAACTGAACACTAGTAGGTCTAAATTTTTCAACTCCACAGATGCTTTCAATGCCAGCAAAACTTGAGCATGCCAAACATTCATGCATGCTTATAAACAGATGAGCTTAGTCATAAATGGTGTGAAGCACAAGCCTAAGATACAGGTGACCCTCACTCAGGAGCCGCTGCAGGGGAAGAGCTCAGCCCAGGTGGGTCCCGCTCACCTGTTCCAGGCAGAGTTGGAGCTGAGCTGCATGGCCTGCCGGGCTGCCTGGAACCGAGGCAGATCGCTGAGGACAGGGGAGCTCATGAAGCGAGGGCGAGGCCTTCTGAACGAGCCCATCTTGTGGAACTGGAGCACAAAGGGCGGTGCTATGGTGAACCCTCCTTTCATAGGGTCAGGTGGAGTGGAGCAGGACCATCAGGAAAGCTCTTCTCTTGAAGGTTCAAGCATCAGTCTCAGCAATGTCAATGAGTCTTCAAGCCCAAGGACTCAGTCAAAAACAAAGTCAGCACTGGACTAGCAGTTCCCCACAGTGTCGGGTTGTGACACGCGCTGCATGATGATGAAGGAACTGAAACAGTCCTGCAATGCAAAGAGAAAGGAAGAGAGTAAGGCAGAGAAGGGAGGGATGAAAATATTCTGTGCCATTAACAGCAGCTTTGAGAAGACTCTGGAATTCCAGAGTTCTTCAACAGCCCCATTTCCCATCTTGCCCCTTAAACAATGACCCAACAGAGCCAGTCAGAAATGCAAGCATGGTCTCTCTTCTGACTTCAATTAGCAGAGATGCAAGAACAGAGATGCCTCAACTCTTCTGCCAGGAGTACTTTACAAACACTTTTAAATACAGTTAGCCATTGAGACTGTATATGAAATAGTAGTAACTGGAGAAAGACAAAAATATTCCACTAGAAAGGTACAAAAGACGAACAATGGAAAAAAAGATGACCAAACACAGTGCTTTTTTTTGCGAAGTGTTGTGCAAGGGAATAAACCCACTTGTTATCAGTTCGCTACAAAAAAGGATATAATAAGGGGCTTCTGCAAAAGAGTTCTGACATCCAGATATTTTGAGCATAAGCAGGACTTTTATGTTTCTGGTTTTTCTACAGCACAAGAAGTAATTGCTAGGCCAATTACGAAATGCCCGTATTTTCCACTCTGATCATCATCTCCATGTAGATGACTATGTAGCCCTAAGTAAACCACAGAAATAGAAGAAGTGAGCTTGAATAAAAGCCACAAAAAAACTTTGGCAAAGCTTCTGTTCTTTGAAATCCTCCCACTTCAGATGAATACAAGCAATAGATGTAGTTGGCAGTCTGGAGAATGAGATGTGGGAGACAGGAGAGCAGAGGGGAAAAGAAACAAACAAAAAAGTTGTGTAACTGATCTGCACATGAAAGATGTAACGCAAAATCTCTTTTCCACTGCATCTTCAGCATGAGGTGAAAAGAGAGATGGTCAGACCAAAAAATGCTATGTATCTGCACTAATTTGACTGATGCTCAGCTCCAGGAAACTGTTTTTACTGCCCAAACTACAATTAACTCTTACATGTAAGAAAATAGCTTTCTTCTCACCTGGCCAGCCCCATTTCACACTGAGCTCACTTTGCCACCCCAGTTCTGCAGGGCTTGGCAGTTTCTGATCAACCACCATGAAGCCTCTGCAAGGCCCTTACTGTGCCACAGAGACCACATGCCCTGCCAACGAGGAAGCTAATGGAGAAAACACAGTGAAAACACTTCATTTTTTAGGCACTGAAACACACAGCACTATCATTCTTGGTGCTATTCAAGAAATAAATATTATGCCCTCACAAGCTAAATACAGTTTGCAGAGATCTCTGTGGAACTGGAACTCTACAAGTGCAACTTTTTCCTGTCTTTAGACAACTCCTGGCTGTCTTCAGAGATGACAAAGCCCAGACAGTCTTTTGTGGCATAAGCTTAGCCTTAACTGTTGTTGCTTGAAAGGGCAACAATCTGTTGATTCTTTGGCTGCTCTGTTACAATTAAATAAAAACAAAGTCATAACTTTTAGACATCAAGACTAAATGTAAACTAGTACAACCAAATCAGCAGGACCTTGTGCGTGCATTTTGCAGCAACAGTTCAACTGACATTGCCCACACATTTTCAATCTGCCAGCAATTTCTCTGCTGACAACTGTAACCACATCAGAAATCACCAGGGGAAAAAGCTACAGCACCTTGGAGAGCCGAGGCAGGTCCTTTTCAGAGCAGAGCAAAGGGTGGCCGCGAGGCAAAGGCGAAGCACAGCGGCTGTTTCTGTCACAAAACAAGCGCTCGTGCCAATGTTTGTCTGCAAGTTCCAAAGCTGACAGCATGAGCGGCTGAATGAGTGACAGCTCACTTCTCCCCGCAGTACTGTAAAACTTCTCACTTAACAATCTTTACACGTAGAAACACAGAACGGTTTGGGTTGGAAGGGACCTTAGAGACCACCTGGTTCCAAGCCTCCTGCCACGTGCAGACACCTTTCACTTTCAGAGGTTTAAATCAATATAAGCAACATTTCTAGTAGGCATTTAACAGGGCTAGAAAGCAGTGGTTAAGATGTGCTAGCCCACAAGCCTCATCTTACCACTTTCCAGGTGCCACAAATGCATGCAAACACCTTTCTCACCAACAATGAAATCATTTCATAGGATGCATTTATATTCACTTGAATTATATTAAGTTGCAAGGGGAAAGCTTAAATTCAGAAATGTAAATCAATATAACAACCTCTGTGCCTTAATATATATAAATTTAAGTATGGGTAGGAAATCTGGTGAAAGCAGTAAAACACCACGATCAGGAAGGTCTCTTCTGAGCTTGGGCTATGGATTTACAAGCCTGATTCCACACAGCAGAACTGTGGCATTACACTGGGCCCCACGATGAATTTCCTGAACAGTTCTTACCTAGGGAATGTGCTTAAGCTCATTGAAACATACATGTTGTTTTCCTTAATCTCTGTTAAAAGTCACCAGGTCAGATAAAAACAAGCTCTTGTCTGCCAAGAGCAGATAAGACACTCGTCTTCCTCCCCGTCCCTGCCTGCAATGCCATGTTACTGTCAAGTCAACCTTACTTTAGAATCTAATTAGGAATTTAAGGCAAGATCTTCAGCTTTAGGACCTGATTCAGAGTCTTATTTTTATTTCTTCAGGACTCAAAGACACAAACCTCTCCTATCTTATCTAAACCCAGCAACTATTCAATGTCAGGCACACCAAACTGTTACTCTGATGGCAGGCTAACCCTAAATGGTATCCAAACACAACTGACCCTCACGTTATCAGAACTGGAAGTGCCAGTCTGTGAGAAAGACCATCCTCTCCCCGTGCCCACAGCCCATTTAAACTATTTTCAGAACTCCATAAAGCTCAAAGTAACAGAGTTTACTAGAAAACTGACTTTTGTCACATGTACTCTGCAGATCCTGTGCACCTACCCGAAAGTACAACAAAGCACCTGAACCCAATCAAACACTTCCATCACACCAGATTTTCCTTTCACAGCAACTAGCTTCCACTGAAAGTTTTCCCCAAAGCAAGGCAGCCTTGTAAGTAATGCTTCATTTTCACAGGGAGCAGTTTGTTGTATCTGTGGTGTGCATTCTGCAGTGAGAAATTTTTTGGCTTTTTACTGGGAGAGACTACCCCTGTGGCAAGAAAGGCATTAACATAGTTATAGGTTAGTAAGAAGCCCTCGTGGTATTCAGGCTATTTGAGCTATTGGGAATGAAGAGCATTTAGCAAAATGCTGAGCAAGGTACAATTTTCCTTTTCATTTTGCTGTGAAAACTCTCCCAGAATTATGCAGAAATGTTCAGAAACAGATACTGTTCTCCTAGAGGCTTTCAATATAAACTCCTTCACATCTGCAGTTTCTTCTTGCTAACATTAAAGTGGTTTAGAAGGCTACAGAATAAAACTTACTTCCAATAATCACAATCTTATTAGCAACCACAGAACTAGAAAACACTTTATAGAGAAGCAATTACTTTTCAAACCCTCTTACACAGAATGATGGGAGACACCAGGATGCAGCATGTTCCAGGCACCAAACAACATTCTCTCCACCAATTATAAAAGACATTAAGACTCACAGACTGAAGTGCAGTGACTGCGTAAGACATATGGCCACACCAGATAACCTTTCACTGCCACGTGCTCCAGCTGCTGGGATAATGCTTTTACATGGCACCAGGGGATTTCAAACTGTTTACCAGCTGATAGATCCTAAAACATTCCCCACTCTCCTCATCCTCCTTAGTGACCCTGCACATCTTTTTTTGGCAAGACACTTGTCATGACTAAATCGGAGAGATAGGTATTGCTCTTCCTTCCCCTCCAGATGTCCTAACCCCCGGTCCTTTTGTTTTCCTTATCCTTGATTATCATCTCAAAGTCCAGCTACCAAAACCCTCCAGACCTCTAACAAGGCAGGTAAGTCATCTGTATAAAACTCGGGTCTTCAAGGGAGCTAGCTCTGCAGAGATGAAAGTCAATGCTCCCAACTGAGGCAGCACAGCAGGACGATGAGTCAATCTGACAACAATGTAATTTCATCCACTTGTAATTCATCACATCTGAGTAAACACTTTTAGGATTAATCTGAATCTTTAAAGAAAAGAATTGAGCATCGAGACAAATCCTTTTCCAACACACATAAGATACAGACATTTATAAAAACATTGCAGTCATGAAGATAGGAAATTTTTATTATTTGTTTTCTGTTAGACATGAAAAACAACAGAGAAATCATTATAAAATTATTTCATGAATAGACTTTTCCCTTCCAACAGACCATAATATATCTGACTGTCTGGAGGAAAAGCAAGATCAGGCACTACCCCTACTTCGATCTCTCTCTACTAAAGAAAGAATAACCCAAATTAAAAATTGGCAGCAATTCCTCCAAATTATGAATCTTCATGATAATCTTGGGCCAAACAAACAAAAGGCCCATGGTAACTGAGATTTAACAGAACAGACCTTTTAAAATTCCTCTGATGTCTTCTCTGCAAAACTCAGAGCAACAGCTGCTAAAGGAAGTGACATGGCAGAAAAATCTACAACTATTTTTGCTTCTTAGAAGAAAACTTTCAGCAACATTACTTCACAAAAAATTCACACCAAAAAGCCACAAGTCCAAAAGTAACTTTAAAACAGGTGGCAAGGAAGAGAAAGAAATAGCGGCGAATGAAACAGAGCAATAGAGAATGACGAGTTAGCCTGATATAACTGATGTTTTGGCACTTAATTCTTTTTAGTCTTAAAAACAGCTCCTTCATGAAGAAAAATATACACTTGCTTATATTTCTCTTTTATATGCTCTGTGCAATTGTGACATTGATGACCTACGATCATGGAATACACAGCAACATGCACCTGAATATTTTGCAATCATTTTGAGTGTAGAAGAAGCGTCATTTTTAGAAAAATGCTCCACTGTACTAAGCCTACAATGCTTAATGAGCAGTTCCATCCTGCCTCAGACACAAAAAGCATGAAGAGACCTAACCAGATTCTTGTTAGCTGATTCTCCTTCCAGCCCAATAAATCTTTAACAAAGTATGTGATTGGCAAAATCCTTGATACGAGTTCAACCGACAAGAACTGAAGACACTATTTCTGACAAAAAATCCCTCATTTACTTGCTATGCAGCCACAATGAGAAATGGAAAAGCAACCCACAGCCTGTAACTTGGAGTCCTGTGGGCCATCACAACT
>VYZQ01058312.1:125621-140124 GCA_013400655.1 Mystacornis crossleyi | reverse complement strand
CTCTTCAGCAGCGATTTGAAGTGTGCAGCCTTCTGGCTACAGCAAATATCACAGGATCAAAGGCATTCTTGACGTTTGTCTAGGTTTTAGCCCAGGTCTTCACAACCTTTTCTCCCTGTTTAAAGCTGAAATTTAAGTCAAGGCAGTGGTAACAGCTGTACTTTTCAGCCAGACCCATGTCAAATGAGAGAAAGAAGCAAAAATCTTCATTCCATCGGGCACTGCATTCAGAGTCCAGAAAAATAAATACTGTTGTCACAACTAGGAGAGAAACCCCACAAGGCTGAATATGCACACACACATGCAAATGCAACACATACGCAAACCCAGATTTTTATGAGCTATGCTGTCAGCAGGGAGACTGTTTATAGTTGCCAGTAATTTATGGCTTTTAAATGTAATGTTGGAATGCAAGTAACTTTGCCCATGCCCTTCCCTCAATTATCTGCTCATGAATAGGGCTGAAAGGAACCCAAATCAGAGACACCATCAGGGAGGATAAGGAGACCGGGACTGACTCAGCCTACTCTAACTTTCCTCCAGTCTCTGGAGATGTCATCCCCCCCGCCATGGGATCTGCTCCCAGCTCAGTGTGAGGACTTACTCGGTGCACAGCTGTGTGGGACATGATACTTAAAAACTCCTACCCCAAGCAATGAAATGGGAATAGTGCTCAACCTACACTGCAGCAAAAATATTTGAAATGGCATTAAGCAAAAAAAGCCCAAGCCTCTGGAGTTTTGATAGGAAGTCAAGATTTTTCCTTTCCTTGCAAGATAAACATCCATCCTAATAGTCCCTTCTTCTCTCTCATCTACCCTTTCAAATCACTAGGAAGGAGTAGGTATTGAAAACTGTCTTTCCATGCCTTTGGTGCCATTCAGCATCAGAGCTGCTGACATCAGTGCTATCACTGTTTACTGGTGGCACCACAAATTTTTAGCACTATCAGAAATGTACTTTCTCTTTATGCAGCTACAGACTCATTAAAAAAACTTCCCAAGGGTTCTCACCCAGGCAGATGCCTTTGCCCAGCCTGCCCAAAAGACCAGACTGAAACCAACTGCTTTGTCTGTGGATCTCTGCCGGGTTTGACTGCAAAGATTCACAGGAAGATATATAAAATAAGGAGGTCAGCAAGTTACTGTAGTGTCATGCTCACAGTGCTAACAAAAAGGGTTGTCTGCAGAGCTTTTAACCTCCATTCTTCGGTGTTTTCACTGTTGGGATTTTTTCCTCCTCCCTCCCCCCCAATGACAGACATTTCTATTCCTTTATATCTATGACAAGTTACAGTTTAGACTCCATAAAACATTTTTGGGACCTACAGGTGAAAAGGCAGGAACTAGCCTGTCAGAGTTTTATGAATAAACACAGAACTGAAAAGATCTGCCTCATCTCTTGAACTGGTGAAAAACAGAAAGCAACACCGAATCAGGCAGATGTAAACGAAACTGCCAGATTGATCTCAAGTAAAAACAGCAATAGCTCATTTGCAAACATTTGCTGTCAGCATCTTAGAGAAATAATGAAGAACCCTGGGCCACTAACTGTTTAAAAAAGACCCCAAACCATAAAATAAACCAGAACAAAGCATAATGAGTGTTTCCAAATGCTTGGAAAATGAACAAGACTTTGTGCTTCATTTAATGTCTACGAAAAACCTAGAAGGTTTTTTGGTGGGCAGAAGTTCAGAGTCAACTTTTCCAGCTTCTCTTCCCCACCTCTGTGGAGGAGAAAATCCTGTCTCATTTTGAAGCCGAGGCTTTGCCGTGCTCACATGGCGGCAGAGTGAGGGATTGGGAGGGAGGCATTAACATCACAGCAGCTGGCAGCGCTGGGAAGGAGGGCTGGGGGGCGAGGGGGCGGCAGCTGGCTGGGGAAGGCCAAGGGGAAAGGCTGCCGGAGACCGAAGAGGGACGCAGGCTTTATGGTCACCGTGTGAGTCCGTGACCCTACATGGCAGCCTAGTATTTGTAACTCATGCCAATACACACACGTATAAGGTCGGAGCAACACTCTCACGCTAGAGCTAGCATGAGTGGGCCTTGGTCTGATGAGTTCTGGTTTTGTCAAGTGGCAGACGAAATAACACTTTTGTCCCCTTAAGTGTTTTTATGTATACATAATAAGTCCAGGGTTTTAAGCACTTCAAACAATTTGAGCTGCCACAAATAAACTATCTATGTTGTTGCTTCAGTTGCTTCATAGCAATTGAAGATAGATGAGTAGAGAATTAATTATGCTGGTTTAGTTTAACTGAAAATCTCTGCAGGAGTCATCTTTTCACGTAAGACCATCAAGATCATTATTATAATTTTAAAAACCCTGAAAAGCAAATAAACCAGAAACTAAAAAACCCAAACATCCAACAAGTTAGTTTTCACCTGGATATTGTAAATACTTTCCTACCAGTTAAAAATTTCAATTTGTCTGTTTGAGGTAATTTTAAATTTTTAATTTTTTCTCATTTTCTTTCATTTTTTCCCCCACAAGGGCCCCCCAGTCTACAAGGAAACATTTTTGAAAATTAAGGCATTCAAAGCAAAATACATGTCTTTTGGGAGAAATTCTCCCTGCTGTGGCCATGTCAGAAGTGCGATTGTTCCCACCACTGCCAGGGCACTCACAGCTTATGGTGGTGACTTAGTCCCTGGGAGACCAACCTCCAAAGCTTCACTTGGTGAGCTTACTCCAGTCCCATTGAGGTGAGTGAGATTTTTGTCCCTGGCTCCATCTGATGCAAGATCAGACCCTTAAACTGAATCTTTACCTTACTGAAGTCTTGGAAAGAAGTAGCTGTCTTTTTTGACAGGACAGTCTGCTTTCTGAAGGGCTTTTGACATAGTGCAAGACTGGACTCTTGGTCCAAAGCAAGTGAAATAATAACAATGTTGAAAGCTTAAGGAACAAGGGCCCATTCCCTAGCAAAATGGGGGATGCCCTGTGCCTCAGTGGGCTCAGATGGCTTTTGTTCCATCATCCTAAAGCTCAGCCTGTTCTTTCTGAGTGATTCAACACTGAGAAACACCATAAGATTTCACACATAAATGAGCCTTATCCACAACATTTTACAAACTGGGTTTGAGGGCAGCATTGTGTTGTACAGTGCCATGTCTCCAAGAGCATCCACAGACCTGCCCTTTCCCGGGGCTCCCTGAGCTGCGTTTCAATCTCCTCCATTCTCATATGACCATAAGAAGCCAAAACCAGGGTCCTTACCCTTTTGGGACACTCCCTAATTCTTAATTAACTAATCCTCTTTCTGCTTCCAGGAAGGATTCACTTCAGGTGGTTTTCTCCTTGCAAAGAGGAGGGAGCAGCCCATTACTGCAGAGCAGCTCAGGGACAACCCCAGAGGTGCCCCAGGGCAAGGTCCTAGGCAGGTGCTGCATATTTAGCTTTAAAAGCTCCAGAAAGTTTCTGTGGGGGGAAGGACTTCAGAATGCAAATGGCAATTGGTTTCCCTTCATATAAATTATTAACATCTCAAATGTCCCTTAAAATCTTGTAGCAATTTTCAGCTCCAATCAATGTCATCAGTTTAACCCAGAAAGTATCACAGAAACATGAGTTAAACATATTTACCTGGAATTTGAAGCACTTTCACTGCCAAATACTAAACTCCAGGCTGTGCACTGAAAAATCCTTCATGACACAATAGGTATCAGCAGCATACCGTAAAATGTATCTGCCCTCCCTCTTCACCTCCCATGTAAGAAAGAACATATGATCTAACGAAGTTAAAGGGAAGTTTTCATGTACTTAAAGTATCCAACAATTCATTAAGTTGTGTTTTATTGAACACTGAGTACTTTCTATCTAGCAAATAAAAGATTAATGCAACAATTACCTTGAAAAATGCTGTGATACAGTTAATTTGGAAAATTTTAAGCTGTCACCGCTTGCTAAAAAGAGCCAAATAACCACGTTTATAGTATACACAATCCTAAATTGCAGCTAATATAGTTCTGTAACAGCACTTCTTAGAAAAGAGACTGCGCATTTGTGGAAGTTTACTGAACGGTTTATCTTCACTATGAAAATATTGCTCACATTGAAAATGTCTGCATTTTCTTGGAGCTGTATTTCTTGGGAATATTTCAAATTCTTCAAGTCCTCCTCTTCCAGGCTCTTTGTGGAATTCTAAAAGTCACGAGTACTGTAAAACCCCTCCATATACATAATGTCTAGGAAGAGGGTTTGCTGTAGAAAGGGATTGCAAGCAAAGTGGGGCTGGATTGAGCATACAGAATGAAGGTAAAGAAACCAAATTAAATTTGTCATTTGCCACAGTGGAAACTCTATAGCATGCATTTGTTCATTTTTAATTATACAGATAGTGGAAATTATGGCATTCAGCAGAGACAAATTAGACTTCAGATGGAAAACATAATTCAGGTCAAGTAAGTAGCTGAAGGAAAAAAAGATATAATTAAATATTGCCATTTGCATTCTTAAGACTCGGATCTTCTGGAGATTGATTGAGATCCTATCCAGCCAGGAGCAAAACACAGCATTTTTCCTGAACAGCTGTATGGAAGAGGTTTTCAGATTCCCCCAGACACTGTGGAAGTCTCCATTTTGATGTCCTCCTGCACTGCAGGCTGTTCTATCCTTGGAACACTGCAAAATACCGGTGTTCTATTCTGTGGTAAGTAAGCAAATTTATAGAAATATTCATGATAGAAACCTCTGGTTTCTTTGAGCATATTCTGCTGACAAGATCAGTGTTATGACAATCATTAAAACTTAAACGTTGAAAACAATTTCAAATAAACGAATCATTCCTAAAAACACCATAATGTTCATCCAAAAAAGGTAAATACATGTGAGGATATAATTATGTGATGATTATTGTTAAACAGCCTTTTGGTGAGTGAAATGACTTTTTAACTATTATTATTTCATCACTCAGGCAGAAATAGAATATATTCTCAGAATAACAAGAGCTGATGTGTATGTTCTAAGTTAGATTCAAAATATGTCTTGCCATTAATAGGCTAAAGGCAATAGCTTCCTTCCTATTCAGCATTTTACACCACGTTTACCCTTCTGACGAACGCTGTTAAATACCAATTGCCACAGCCTCTCTGGGACTGCCCAGGGAATTACAGCCTGCGACCGCAGTCTGCTCAGCATCAGTTCTGTATTCTGGTTTGATCCTTTGCTAAACTAACTCAATATGTATTTGTCTGGTGGCTTAGGGTGTTTTTCGGAAGATACCCCTTAAAATTAGAACGCTCGAGACAAAAAGAGATGTAGCAACTAGGGCAGTGGTGGTACTGTAAATGTCTCATTTGATACTTTGGCATGGTCTAAATATCTGAATTGCAAATGAAAACGTGGAGAAGGGACAGAGGATAGCAGAATATTTAACGAGAAACATGACTATGCTGTTCCTGCCCAGGGAAAATCATCCCATTGCTGAAATACACACAAGATTTCTTTATAAAACTGAAATGGATTCATGTCCATTCAAGTAATTATTAGTGACTGAAACTGTAAGGTAATAATTTAATAGCCTTTTCATACTGTTCCTTACAGCTGTAATACTTTTTTACCTCTCTGCCAGCCAAACCATTGAGAATCACTTATTTTAATGTTCACTTGTTGTATAGCATGTTGTCTTGTTAAAGGGCATGCTAAAAATGTGTTGCATATATTTAGACTGTTGTACAGTGTACACTGCTTTGTGTTTTAATCCCATGTAATCTTTGCCAGATTTGTGGGATTTACTGTATAACAGTAGTGGGGAAAAAAGGTGGAAGTGTTAAATTAAAATTCTTAGGTAAAGAACTGTTCACCGTGTATAGCTTACAACCCGGAGACAATGCTCTTCTCAGTAGCTGTGCTCTGTCAATCTCTGCCCATTTTTGCAATCTTCATTTGACACTGAGATGGGTTCTTTCCCAGTCATGTCTCCTTCCCTCCCAAAGCTTCCAGCTCCGCAGAAGCACGTGTCTACAGAAACAGGATTGTATGATCAACCCCATCCCTTCCATGGGACTGTGCACCTCATGTGAGCACATACCTCAGTGTACAAGCAGTAGTGAAATAATTGCTTTGTTTTTCTAACAAATTAATGCTTTTCTTTTACATTGCTTTGCGATGCATAAAGATATTCCTCAAACATCCAGGAAAATGCACTCTGCCAATATCTGCTTTCATAACCATCAACTCAAGCACAGCGTGTAAGGCAAATGTAGCAGGGTCAGTTATTTATCAGCAGCTCGGGCCTGGGCGGTCAGTGCCGCCCTCGGGGATGCAGGGACGGAGCCCGGGGCCGCCGCCCCCGCCCGGCTCTGCCGCCGCCCCCCGGCCGACCCCGGCCCGGCCGCTGTGTTACAGTGACTCCAAGTGGATTTGGGGAGATATTGCTTGCCCGAGGAAGGAAAGGATACTTTGGGGCAGTTTGATGGGAACCAAACTACACTTTACTGCCTCCTTAAACTCCTGCACAGCTTTATCCGGCAGTGGCGACACTGCTGTTGTTGGCCTCACTGATCTGAAGTTTGTGTTTATGCGCACGCCTGCGTCTGAGTCCTTAGATTCAGGTTATACGTAGAGAGAGATACAGACACAAAGAGGTTCTGAAATCTAATTCTGTAAACTCTGAATCTCTTTGTTGAGATTGTACACCAGGACTGGCTGTGGGAGGTGGCAGGCACAGGTATGCCCAGCTGTGGGCTGCCTGAAATCCCCTAAATAGTCTATGACCTCTACAGCAACCAACTGCAAATTGTCATGAATTTGCCCCTGTAATTCCTTTAGATACTTCCTGAGATTTTCTGAAAGGAATGGCCCATGTACCATCCTGATAGATGTCAAGGTATCTAAGACATTTTTTCCTGGATAATTTTTACTTCAAGATCTTACAGTAATGACACCTTTATAGAAAAATGCCCTTATTTTAAAGCAGGTGACCTTTCACAGCCACCACAGGTACTTTTCCATATAATTTATGAATAAGTTTGTTATGATAAACAAGCAGTGAGCAATCTACAGAACTTCAAAAGATTTGCTGTGCTTTAAAAATCTTCTTTGGGCGTTGCCAACCAAGTATTTATAGACAGAATGAATTTTTGGAAGCACTCATTACCATTCATGTTGCGTGCTGGGATTTGTATGTCCTCCTAGCCCCAGGTGAAGGGTATTATTCACCTAGCAAGCACTGCCTCTGTCAACATTTGGAATTGAAGCTGCAGGTGTTTGTGTTAGGCAGCTGTCTGCCACCCTTTCATAGCCCTGCACCCACATCCAAATCAGAACAGTTTTCCAAGGGGAACATACATGTGGCAGCAGGACATCATAGCCAGCTGTGATGCCCAGCTGGGGAACCTCTGGAGACAGAGGCAGTATGCCCCTGGGGGTCCTTACCCACCCACAACTTCAGGACGGCAGTGCTGGCCACCAAAAGTCTCTCTGAAGGGTGCTCAGGTCATGGTCATCTGCATTCTCTGTCTTTTGGCCTTGTGGGAAAGAGCTATGAATAATTTCAAAGGCCTGGAAAATTCTGATATGGGAGAGCTTTAGGTGCCATCTGCATAGGTGTAAAACAGACCCCATACATCTCCTCTGTCAGCTGTTCTACGCAGTCCAGGTTTCTTTGGGTTTTTGCTTATAAACATGTTTCAGGAAGAATTTTAGGCACAGTCAACATCCACCTCCCGATCTTTCAAGGTAAGAGCAAGAGTGCATCTCCAGTAAATTGCTGACACCAAATAAAAGGGCTAAATCATTCCACGGAGCCCAGCTTGAGTCATTTAAAATAGAAAACAACTCGCAGAGCCGCTACTGCTCCATAGTGAGCAGCCATTATTAAATGAATTCTCAGGGGCAAACTCGGTTGCGGTTGGTCGGTCATTTAAATATTCCTATTCGGCTGCCTTCATGCTGTCCAGGACATGAAGCAAATGAAGCCTGGCTGTTACCCAGATGATCCACGATGTTGTGACCAGATGGAACTTCACTTACAACATGTGTAGGTGCCTGCTGGACAATAAACAGGCTTTCGCTGTCTTTTGCTCTGATGAACTCAAGGGGGTTACTGGCAGGTTAAAATAATCACAGGCCCCAAAAGATTTATTATTATTTTTTTAATTTATGCCAGATTAGTGGAACAGCAACAACAAAAACAAAAGGTTAAATGGATGTTTATTTTTTGTATTAGTGCTGACTTCTAGTCTTCCCACTTAACCTGGAATCAGCAAAAAACCCTAACTTATGCATATTTGCCCATAAATTTGTGTTTGTTTGGGTTTTTTTTTAAATCTTGAAAACGTTGTGATAGCTGCAAACAGTTTACAGATTAAACAAAAGATGTTTATAGGCTCATCTCCATTTGAGGGGGAGTGCTTTGGTATGTGCACACATGAGAGACACCCCCTTCCCCCCATGTGTACTTCTACACAAGTGGTCACCCTCTCTTCCAAAAGCTTGCAAATTAATTGGACAACTTTAATTAAATACCATGTGAATTCTTACAAGTATCATGAAAAAAAAAAAAAAAAACAAAAAACAGAGCTAAAAGGAAGAAAGATTCCAGCTCCCACTGGAAGGAAAGCTGCAATGCAAGTTATACCCTTGCTACTCAGAAGAAATTTGAGAAAAGGGAGAGATGTGTACATACACACACGTACACATCGGGACACTTCCAGTTGCAGTAGGCCTTATTAGACACCAGAGAAGATGCAGATCCATGGCCAAACAGGCTACAGTGGCCTTACTGTGCTGTTTCACAGAGCATGGACACGTCAGAGAATCACAGCACCATTTAGGTTGGAAAAAACCTCTAAGATCGAGCCTAACCTTTGACAGATCACCACCTTGTTAACTAGATCATGACATCCAGTCATTTCTTCAACGCCTCCAGGGATGGTGACTCTACGACCTCCCTGCAAAGTCTATTCCAGTGCTCGACAACCCTTTCCAGGGTTGTTCCATCAGAAATTCTTCCTGATGAACCTCCTCTGGTGCAGCTTGAGACTACGTTCTCTTATCCTGTCGCTGGTTGCCTGGGAGAAGAGATCAAACTCCATCTGGCTACACCCTCCTTTCAGGGAGTTGTAGAGAGCGATCAGGTCCCCCCTGAGCCTCCTTTTCTCCAGCCTTAACACCCTCAGCTCCCTCAGCTGCTTCTCAATAGCACTTGTGCTTCAGACCATTCACCAGCTCCGTTGCCCTTCTCTGAACTTGCTCCAGGACCTCCATGTCTTTAATATAGTGAGGAGCCCAAAAGTGGACACAGGATTCAAGGTGTGGCCTCACCAGTGCCAAGTACAGGGGAACAATGACTGCCCTGGTCCTGCTGGCCACGCTATTCCTGATACAGGCCAGGATGCCATGGGCTGCCTTGGCCACCTGGGCACACACTGGATCATGTTCAGACACTGCCAACCAGCACCCCCAGGTCTTTTTCTGCTGGGCAACTTTCCAGCTGCTCTGCCCCCAGCCTGCAGCACTGTGTGGGGTTGTTGTGACCCAAGGGCAGGACCTGGCATTTGGCCTTGTTGAATCTCATACAGTTGGCCTTGGCCCATTGATCCATCCTGGCCAGATCCCTCTGCAGAGCCTTCCTGCCCTCCTGCAGATCAACACTCCCAGCCAGCTTAGCGTCATATGCAAACGTACTGGGAGTACACTTGATCCCCTCACCCAGATCACCAACAAAGATATTAAAGATATTAAACAGGAAGGACTGGGTGTAGAATAGAAGAAGGGCTGGGCACAGACCAAAGCTTATGCAGAACCCCCAGTTGTTCTCTGCACCCTCGTGTTTTTTTGTTGAATAATGAAGTCTCTGGCTATTCTCAGCCACAGAAGAGCCAGAACCTAACAGCTTGTAAATTAAATTTCCCCACTCATGACAAAGGATGCAAAAGCTGACCCCAGCACCTACACTTTAAATGAAACTCCAAGGGAAAGTTGTTTTATTGCCCCTTGCTCAGATGTAACACCCCCAGAAGCTGAGCACTGATGGGTTGTATGAGCACCCCCAATCTGCTCCTGGAGATATTAGTCTTACTTAGCTGAAACCACTGTTGAAGCTTGCACTAATATGACCAATTTTTAATGTAGAGAACACCCAGCAGATCCATTCCAGCAGCTCAGCTGTGTGGGGAGCGACATCCAGATGAGAAGTTGTAATGAACAGCTGGCAGTGTTTTCAAATGCTTCTGCTGGCTCTCAAACAATTATGTAACAATGTCTCTGCAAGAACAGAAATATCTGCTTCTTTCAAGAAAGAAGGTGGAAAACAGGCACTGTTCAATATACATCATGTTATTATCCTGTAGGTCTTGACAAAGGATATGTTGATTTCTGGAAATGCCTCATTTGTACTGGAATGATTAAAAACAAATCACAGTTGCCAGAGCAGATGAACTTGGCAGCCTACACCTTTTAGTGATGCCATTCTGATGTTAAATATGTTGAGAGCCTGTATCAATTTAATTTCCGTATTTTCCTACTGTTGAACTTTATTCTGCTAATGTTAACTCTGCTGTTCTTCCTCAAAAAAAAAAAAAAAAAGAAAGAAGATACTATTCTAAAGAGCTATCATATGTTTGTGAGGTTGAGGAAGAACAATTTTCAAAAGTGACTGGTGCATTTGTATTTTTGTTTCCTTAAGCCAGAAGGAGAAGCATAAGATGACAGGAAAAGTTTAAGCAATAGTTGTGTCTGAAAAACC
Source organism: Mystacornis crossleyi (assembly GCA_013400655.1). Classification (NCBI taxonomy): domain Eukaryota; kingdom Metazoa; phylum Chordata; class Aves; order Passeriformes; family Timaliidae; genus Mystacornis; species Mystacornis crossleyi. The sequence goes on along the minus strand of VYZQ01058312.1, from coordinate 129,431 downwards.
AAGACCTATACCAGCAGATTAAGTTTCTTGTTGCCATGGATAGTTGGTGCCAGAATGGAAACTATGCCATAGAAAACAAGGTGTGCTGTGGTGAGGGACTGTGCCAGAGTTTCCTAAGGAAGGCCTCTCTGATGGATGCCTGATCATGGAGAAGGGGGAAAAGATTTGTATTTTATTAGTAAATGCAAACACTTTTAATAAGAAATCATGGAGTAGAAACTAGTTTCTAAAACCAGATAAATCCTGGCTTGAAAGTGTTTCCATAAAGTTACATTAAATGTTTAATCCAGAGGGATAAACTACTTCAAACAAGTGAATATCCAGGAAGAATGCTCATTTGAAATGCTTTTGCCATTTGGAAGTAGAGAAGATCTTCAAGACAGCATGACCAGCCTTGGTGAGGAAAAAATACAGATGTTAAAAATACGTGGAAAAGAGGAATGCAGAGATGAAATTACCTGTCTCGTGTGTGTGATGCTGTTCCCTCTCTGCTGGACGGAGCACTGCAGCACCAGGCACTTGAGTCAATTAGAGATGTGCAGGCAGCACACCTGCTTCAAGGAAGTGCCACCCTGGACAGTCACTCCCTCTAGAGGCTGATCACACCCAGCTCCTTTCACTCCCTGAGATGAGATTTGGAGTGAAAAATCCTGTCAGAGCAGGTGGGTCAGGAGCAAACTGGGCCATTAATATCCCTTCAACACAGATCTCTCACCTGTGCAAGGGCTGAAAATGGCATACATAGCCCCTGAGATACTGAGTTAGCAGAAAAAGAGATCTCTAGCCACCTTTCACTGAACACCAGGTCCAGCTTACAGACTTATTGTCAACAGCTGTGAGCAAAGTACTCAGCCTGTTCGTGCTGTGATTCCAGGGCACCTGAATAGGGAAAGAACTAATGCCATCTTTTGCAGACAGCCATGTCAGCAGCCTCTGGGTACAAGTCTCTGGCATAGCTGAAAGCCCCCCCAGTCTGCTGCCTAAGTCATCAGGACCTGGCCAAACAACTCTGGGACACAAAGCCAAGACAATCAGGTGTTGAACTGTTAGGCAGTAACACAGCGTAAGTTTGGTCTGCTGACAGCAAACCCTCCTCCTGAGGGCCAGGTATTACACTAGCATTTCAAATGCCATTAGTGTTTTCCCCTGTTGCTGCAGAGCTAGCATGAGGACTACGTCTCCCAAGCTACATTCCCATAGTCCCGGGCAATGAGGCACAGCTCCCAGAAGAAAAAAAGTACAGAAGCTACATTTACTCCACATGAAAGCAAGTTGCATCAGAGCAGTAATCTAAACCTTCCAGGACTCATCATCAAGCATCTCTCCATTACCATAGCACCCTTTTTGTCTCAAGAGGCAGCTGCAATTTTAAGAATTGGGAAAAAAAACCCACATGCACACACAAAACCCCAAGAACAAAGAGGAGGATTTTCTCCAGCTTTTTATAGACAAGTGTAGCAGGATTCTTCACCCTGGAATGTGGTCAAGGGACAATGCCCTATTTTCAAGAATTGCGACAGGGCATCATGTGCTGCTTTTGGTGTTGATTTATGCTAAAATCAGTCCGGCTCACCAACCCCAAATCAACATCCTGATAAGTGAGGCAACTGGAGACCTGTGACTGGCAGTCAATCACTTTATACTATGAAAGTCCAGTCAACTCTCATATAGTTCAGTTCTTCTAACACATTCCTCCTTGGAGTGGGTGGGGATTCCTTCCTTGGGTAGGGGGATGCCCCCCAAGGAAACCCCTCAAGGCTGACTGGAAAAGATTAAGCCCTCGGTTGTTGGTATGGGTGAGTTACATCAATCTCGCCTTTAATTATTGTTTCTCTTTGCTAGCTTTAATATAATGGCTTCCATACAGTGCACTATCCTACCCTATCCTATCCTATCCTATCCTATCCTATCCTATCCTATCCTATCCTGTCCTATCCTATCCTATCCTATCCTCTATGAGTAATTTTAAGTTTTACTAGTAAATAATTTTGATTAAGACCTTTTTGTCTAATCATTTATCATAAGAAAGTATTCATTTTTATAGAAATGTATCTGTTTTGCCATCATTAAGTCTGTGGAATAAAGTTGTGCGAAGATCACACCTCTATAATTCTTTAAAAAACAAAATTTCCAAAGTCTTGGGCTAAGATTGGGTGTAGCCACACCTAGACTTTTCTCTGAGAAGGAGTTTGGAAAGCAAGGGGGTCCTTTTGCAGCTTGTGACTCAACAGGAAGGCTTCTCAGATAAACTTTGTCTGAAGTCTATCACTCTCCCCACAACAAGTTAAAACCAAACCAAACCAAAATAAAGAAGTTATGAGACATTGTAAATAAACATGGGTTTTTTTCAGGAAAATAACATGCTCTGTAATCAGTTCTGTTTCCTACTAGAAGCCTAGAAATCTCTAAGGGTTCTTGTGTCTTCTGCATGTCCTGTGGTGTGTAATCGCAGTTTATTTAGGAACTAAGGTTCTCTTCTATTTTTACAGTTCTGCAGACAACACAGAAAAAGGATTTCAAAACTCCTTGAGGGAAGTGGTAGTTGGAATGTTCCCTATCATGTAGCACTCTTGCATAACCTGAGCCTTTTAGCATTCTTTACCAGCCACATCTGGTAATTTTTGCAGACTCTTATGTACTCTTGTATAATTGAACTGAAGAGACAATGATGATGACCTAGTCCATCTTTGTGCAGTGTGACCACTTCTTAATTTCTGCATTACACTTCTCAGTTTCTGGATTCATCCTAGCACTTTTGGTAGGCTATGGTATATTTTCAAGAAAGAGTCTTGATCTTGATTTAATCATTAAGTGCTAAAGATCCTGTCTGTTTTCTGCATAATTTGTTCTGGCAGGACATATTGTTAATAAATATGTAGATACCTTTTATGCATTGCATCTGTTTACAACATTTTCCCTAGACTGAAGATCTATCTTCTATCAGAAAACTCTTCCATGTCTAGGGAGACCTCAATTTTCCCTCTGTCAGATAAACTGTACTAACCAACTTGGTTTGCTTTCTTTTTACCAGCAGCAATCTACAGATCTCAAATTATTCTTTCCTCTAAATTCTTCAATTTTTAAGCAATCTAGGCAGCATAAATAGTCATGGCATTGAAGCATCTACCCCAATTATTTAATCTGTGGTTATAACATGGTATCTGTTCTATGCTTTTCTGATGTTCTTCCGCTTACGCATTCCAGAGTTAGGTTAGTTCTCTGGTCTTCACCTTCCTATTGGGAGCTCATAAGAAGCAGCATCCTAAGTAAAACCAAAAGTCCATCAAGTATGGTGGCACTTAGGATAGGCTATGTAAAAGCTCAGATTAGGGAATGCACACATGTATATACAAGGCACATACAGATAGACCCTCTTCCTGGCAACCTAGATCTGGACAAGTACCTCCCCAGCAAACTCAGAAGTTAAGTTTTGCCCATTGACCCATTACTGGCACCACGTGATGTTAAAGAGGTAAAATGTGTGACATCAATGCTTTTTTTTCCCCCACCACAAGCAACTTGACATACACCTTGCCAACTGTACTTGATTTGCAGGAAAAGTAAAAACAATTTGATATTGTTATTTTAAAAGCATTCTGGACATCTTCCTCACAAACACACTGTACTTCTGAAGTCATGGCTGGTCATAGAGGCAGCAGATTTTTTGGTATTTTTTTCTTAAGTTTAATTTTTTTCCTATAAAACAAAAGTATAAGGACATCTGGGTACAATTTTGCTGGAAGTAGCACAAGGCCCACAGTTAAACAAAACTCACAATGAGCAAATATCCCAAACAATTAGCGCAATGAC
>VYZQ01058312.1:111669-125404 GCA_013400655.1 Mystacornis crossleyi | reverse complement strand
TCCTATCCTATCCTATCCTATCCTCTATGAGTAATTTTAAGTTTTACTAGTAAATAATTTTGATTAAGACCTTTTTGTCTAATCATTTATCATAAGAAAGTATTCATTTTTATAGAAATGTATCTGTTTTGCCATCATTAAGTCTGTGGAATAAAGTTGTGCGAAGATCACACCTCTATAATTCTTTAAAAAACAAAATTTCCAAAGTCTTGGGCTAAGATTGNAGCCAAACCTAGACTTTTCTCTGAGAAGGAGTTTGGAAAGCAAGGGGGTCCTTTTGCAGCTTGTGACTCAACAGGAAGGCTTCTCAGATAAACTTTGTCTGAAGTCTATCACTCTCCCCACAACAAGTTAAAACCAAACCAAACCAAAATAAAGAAGTTATGAGACATTGTAAATAAACATGGGTTTTTTTCAGGAAAATAACATGCTCTGTAATCAGTTCTGTTTCCTACTAGAAGCCTAGAAATCTCTAAGGGTTCTTGTGTCTTCTGCATGTCCTGTGGTGTGTAATCGCAGTTTATTTAGGAACTAAGGTTCTCTTCTATTTTTACAGTTCTGCAGACAACACAGAAAAAGGATTTCAAAACTCCTTGAGGGAAGTGGTAGTTGGAATGTTCCCTATCATGTAGCACTCTTGCATAACCTGAGCCTTTTAGCATTCTTTACCAGCCACATCTGGTAATTTTTGCAGACTCTTATGTACTCTTGTATAATTGAACTGAAGAGACAATGATGACGACCTAGTCCATCTTTGTGCAGTGTGACCACTTCTTAATTTCTGCAGTACACTTCTCAGTTTCTGGATTCATCCTAGCACTTTTGGTAGGCTATGGTATATTTTCAAGAAAGAGTCTTGATCTTGATTTAATCATTAAGTGCTAAAGATCCTGTCTGTTTTCTGCATAATTTGTTCTGGCAGGACATATTGTTAATAAATATGTAGATACCTTTTATGCATTGCATCTGTTTACAACATTTTCCCTAGACTGAAGATCTATCTTCTATCAGAAAACTCTTCCATGTCTAGGGAGACCTCAATTTTCCCTCTGTCAGATAAACTGTACTAACCAACTTGGTTTGCTTTCTTTTTACCAGCAGCAATCTACAGATCTCAAATTATTCTTTCCTCTAAATTCTTCAATTTTTAAGCAATCTAGGCAGCATAAATAGTCATGGCATTGAAGCATCTACCCCAATTATTTAATCTGTGGTTATAACATGGTATCTGTTCTATGCTTTTCTGATGTTCTTCCGCTTACGCATTCCAGAGTTAGGTTAGTTCTCTGGTCTTCACCTTCCTATTGGGAGCTCATAAGAAGCAGCATCCTAAGTAAAACCAAAAGTCCATCAAGTATGGTGGCACTTAGGATAGGCTATGTAAAAGCTCAGATTAGGGAATGCACACATGTATATACAAGGCACATACAGATAGACCCTCTTCCTGGCAACCTAGATCTGGACAAGTACCTCCCCAGCAAACTCAGAAGTTAAGTTTTGCCCATTGACCCATTACTGGCACCACGTGATGTTAAAGAGGTAAAATGTGTGACATCAATGCTTTTTTTCTTCCCCACCACAAGCAACTTGACATACACCTTGCCAACTGTACTTGATTTGCAGGAAAAGTAAAAACAATTTGATATTGTTATTTTAAAAGCATTCTGGACATCTTCCTCACAAACACACTGTACTTCTGAAGTCATGGCTGGTCATAGAGGCAGCAGATTTTTTGGTATTTTTTTCTTAAGTTTAATTTTTTTCCTATAAAACAAAAGTATAAGGACATCTGGGTACAATTTTGCTGGAAGTAGCACAAGGCCCACAGTTAAACAAAACTCACAATGAGCAAATATCCCAAACAATTAGCGCAATGACAACACTTCTAGATTTTCCTAAATGCAAACTGCACCCAGCTGATGGCCTCAGCCTCCTCTTGCTTTGACTCTGGATGGAACCGGGGTAACTAAATGTGAGGAGAAGCTATCAAGTCAAAAGGTCAGACCTGCAAAGCTCATTTTGATCTGTGCATACTTATCGGTGGGATGGATCTATGAATTTACCCACTATCTGCTGCTCTCCTAGAGAACTATCTTTATGTATGTTAATAATATTCTGACTCAGACAAAACAGAAAGAAATTATATGAAATCAAAGCAACATAAGCTTGCTGTAATTTCAGCCAAACATACATTTGCCATCAGAAGACCATATAGATGGGATCTTATTAGTCTTTCAGTCCCTGTTTTAAGAACAGAAACTATTTCTTGAGAATGCTGGGTGCCATTAAAAAAAAACGACACTGCGGGCACTCAGCTTAAATGTGATGTAAAGCCTTTGTGTTAGATTTAACAGTCCTTCAGTGGACTTATTTAAGTCCTTCAGTCTTAACTTGCAGATTTTACAATCTTAAAAATGCACATTAGTGAATTAGCTACACCCATTTGTCTCTGCATGTGGGTTTTAATACAAAATTCAAGGATACCCAGCTGTAGACAGAAATGTAATTTAGTCAGTGGGTTTTCTCACTGCCTCTCAAACACAGATTTTATTTCTTCCATAGTTACTGTATGACATATGTGCTAACAATAGCACCCCTTAGTTCCTCTCATTAGAAGAACAGAACACTGAGGAAGTGCTGGAAGATGTCGCCTGTAAAACTCATTTGACAAGGCCAGCAGCAGGACCAGAAATGGAACTCTGGCTCCTTAATTATGACTTTCATACTTCTCTTCTTCTTGTTACCTCCTTTACTCCCTAAATCAGGCTATTTCTTTTCTATTTAGATCCATTATAAATGCTACAACACTAGAACTCCAGCTTTTAGTATGTCCTAAATCCACACGAAGTATTGTATCACATACAAATAGCTCTCCAGTTTGACCTGATAGATGCCTCTGGGATAACATAGCAAAGTTCCAGATATGGGCATTTTGGCTGCAAACCAGATCACTCAGTCACATGTTCAGACAGGAAAAGAAGATCAGTTACAACGTTTATATTCATTTTCCTCTGTGCTAGTCTATATGCTGGTTTCAATCATTAGATTCTACCTGATTGACTTCCTTTTGCAACAACAAATGTCAAGACCACAGCTCTTGGGGCATCAATAACAACCACTCATTTAAATACAGAAGCAATTGAATCATCTACTTTATGATAGAGGATTAAATCTAATAACCTACTTTTTCTGCTTTGAAACATCAATAGCTAACATTTGTTTTTGAGCAGAAAGCTTAATACCTCCAAGTGTCAGCTCAAAGCATAGCATTTAGTTTCTTGACTCAGTTTTGCCAGCCAAGTCACTGATCTTTCAGAACTGCAGAAACTGGATAAGCAAGTGCCTGTTTATAATTCCGGTCTCTTGAAGGAAAAACAGCGACTTCCTCTTTAATGAAAATAATACAAAGACTTGGCAGTGAACCTCTGGTGCATCTGGCTCCCTTTTAGACCCACTCCACATTTCTGTAACCTGAATCTTTATTTATGCATTAGCAACATAAGACAACCTCCTCCCAGCCACAGAAAAAAAAAAATATCAAAAACAACAGAAGTATTTTTTAGCCTCCACCCAGAAATCAGAAATTTAACAGAAAGTGCAGGAATTGTTTTGCAGCCCAGAACTGCTGTTGAACTTCAGCCTTAGCCCAACATATCTTCACTGACAAAGAAAATCCTGGGAAAAGCAATACTTCTATGTCATGGCTTAACAGCTGAGTAGGTTTTTATTACATGTCTTAACATTTATTAAATTTTGCTCAAAATGCATAGCATTAGAAGAAAAAGGATGAAAATTTAAAAAGAGCATTTTTTTCTTCATACCATATTATTGGTGTTTTGAGACCAATATGAAAATGAAGATTTTGTCCTTGATCTGTAAAATAAAAGTAAAATTCGTATTTACTTTATATTAACAAGATTCACAGTGTAAGAAATGCTATCTTGGGTCTTCATTGTTTATCTCATATCTGCTATTATTTATTGAACATACTGTTACTGCTTTTGATTCTAACTTGCAGAAACTTTCAGGGATTTTGGTTTCCTTCATAAGCAAAAAATTAAGATTGAACAATGGTTTCTTTTCTAACAGAACCTGAACCTTATAAGAAGCAACCAAGAAGAAGAAATGTGTTTTCTAACATAGTCAAGCTTTCTCCAAAGCACTGCTCTTCCTAAAATGTTCCCGTTCTTTGTTTTATTCCCTATTAATTTTCTCCGTTTATAGTTTGGGGGAGTTTTCTACTTTTCCTTCCTGTTCTCCACATGCGTCTGAGTATTGTTTACTGCCGCGTGTCCCTTACCACCATGTTCACAGAGCTCAGCTTCTGATTTGCACAGTGGCCTATGTTCAAGCAGTAGCTCTGGCTGTTTCTGCTATTAAAAGTGTGCGTGCCCTTGGCGCACAACTGCAGCAATGTCTGGGTTTTGCAATCTCAGCAATTCAAATACCTTATCTCTCAGTTCTGCCCATCTTCCCAGTGAAGTTCAGAGGCATGATATTCTGTACGGACCAAAAAAAAGAGAAGGAAAAAAAATAACAACAGATTGCAAATAGCAAAAATGGAACTATTATAGAGAAGCCAAAACTCTGAAGAGCATTCATGTACAGACACCCTGACACATAATCTTCATTACACATTCTTCTGAGCAAAATCTTTGCTGTTGCCCAAGCGGCTCCAATCCACACATAAACAGGGCATCTACGCAGGATTCCAAGGATGGCACTCCCCATTGCCCATTCCCCATGCTGAAGATGCATCTGGCCAGCAAGAGAGGAAGCCTGGCTGTGAAGGCCAGTGATCAGAGTCCTTCAGTAGAAGGGGAATCCCTGGTCCTTACTGGTAGCAGTATTACACTTATTATCTATTTGTTAGCGTACCAGGCAGCAGTGTGGCAGCAACCTAGTCAGCCACCCCTTTCGACCAGCAATCATCAGTGCTGTGCATTGTGTCCTTAAAATATCTGGAAACAGCACATTCCCAAGAACAGTCTTTGCTACACAACTCTGAGCCTGTCCTTAAAATGTCAGCCCCCTTCAACAGACCAAAATGCACCTGACCAAAGGTAGCTGCATCCCCACGTACCTTCATTTCTTCCCAGTCCAATCTGGATGTCTTTATTTGTATCTGGTATCTCAGGAAAGCAAAATTCTCTACAGATCAATCAGACTTTCTGGTTACGCCTCTTGTTTTTCTATGTCAGAATTATTTCTGGTTCCTATTAAAGTCTTATCCCAGACTGGATTAGTAAGATACTTTCCTGTGGTTAAATTTTCCTGGATCTCTCCCACTGACAGCTTGAAACTTTCTATTAATTTTCACTGATGTTTATTTGCACCATGAAGCTGAGTTGAGCTGAACAAACCTCACAGAGAAATCAGATGAATTCTACCTGCGCTGACAATTTTTTCATTAAGTAAGTGTTGGAAACTGGGCTCACCTTTGCTTTGTTTGGGTAGGAAGAGATCTAATTCCAAGCCCCTGGGCTTTGCAACAGCTGAGACAATAGGCCAAGGGGAAACCTGGACTAGGATAGGTACAGAAAAGGGATGAGGTGTACAAATCCCTGTGGGAACACAGGGGAAGGGGCTCAGGGAGGAACAAAGAGGGTGATAGGCAGAAAAGGCTACGAAGGGGACCTGTAGAATGTAAATGGGTCCAAAGAGCATGTTCTTCTGTCTGAGCCCTGAGCATGGCAACTACAGTTACAACTCACCCTTCCACGGGTGAGTGAGCTGAGTGAGGGGCTCTGCACCAGGGGCTGGAGCAGGGCTGTGGGTCACAGCCTGGGTGCCTGTGCCAGCTGCTGGGGGCTAGTGTCTGTGTCTGCCTCAAAGTGGGGGTGTGGCGGGGGGGGAGTGTGTGTGCTTACCAGCAAACTTCAAGCTGGACCAGCCAGTAAGTAAGGGGGCCTCAGGCTGGGGCATCACACTGACAGGGAGTCGGTGCTGCCATGCCTGGGGGCCTTGTGAGCAAGGGGTATCTGTGGACTAGGTGTGTGAGTGCACAGGTATTTTCGGTGAGCCTCAGTCTGGACCAAGCAGCAACTGGGGGACCTGTGGGGGAGGCAAGGGAGGGTTGGATGCAGGCAGGTGACCATCAGAGGGGTCATGCTGGTACTCAGGGGATCCATGAATGCGTGTGCTTATGCACCTGGAGAGCGTGATGTGCATGCCCGCACCTCCAGAGGCAGTGACCTTCTGCCTCTGCCAGTCTAAGCAGAGGGGACTTACTTGTCTGTATTTTATGTGAGCTGTTGAAGGCCGTGCCTTACCTGGAGGAGGTGGTCACTCAACATCACTTGACACCTTGTTCCCCTTCCAGACAGCAGAAGGAATTAGCCATCTGTGCATCTGACTTGCAATTTTTCCATGCTCATCTTCCCTTTTTATTCAGCAGATGATTACAAAAGAGAGTAGATGACTTCAATTAGGATCATCAGGCCAAAAATAATTGCTTTTCTACAACCCATTCTGTATGCTTGTGAACCCACACATGTCTCTGCAAATGCATGTACCTGCGTACTGAACATTTGTACCGGAACTACAAGTTCAAAGGTGCATTTCTTATCTACGATACCAGAAAACTATTTTTTTCCTGGCTGACTTCCATAAAAACAAATGCCTTTGTTGAAAACAAAGATTGGTGTATGATTTTCTGATGTGACTGTGGGTAATTTTGTCTTACTCATTCACTGTGTAGGTTAAAATATTCGCTGAAATGTCGGTGTCCTGTTTTCCTTTGGGAAGAGGGCAGTTAGGTGTTGGGGAGGATGAAAGTTTGACAAGAAAGTTTCATAGATATGTCGGTCTGGCAGAAAGACCTCTGAATGTAGAAACTGAGAATGAAATAGAAATGAAAGCAAGTTTTGATATAGAGTGAAAGATGTTTTGCTGAGCCAGTGGTCGCTGAGTAGCTGAGAAGGCAAAGGTTGGAGATAAGTTGAAAGGAGATTTTTAGGGCTAGAGCAAAGGATATGTGACTACAAACAGAAAACATGTTTTTTACCAAGTAAATAAGTCTCAAGAAGAGCATAAGTAAATAAAAAAATATGTGTTTACCAAGCAGAAAGATACCATAGGCAAACAAGACATGTTGATGTAGAAAGCAGAAAAAAGGTCTAAGAATTTTCCATTTCAGGAAAACTGAAAAACAACTTTGAGCTTAAATTGTAACATACTTCTGTGATTGGATAATAATGACCATAATATGGTAATGATAGTAGTTATGATAGGCTATAGGCAAATGTAAAGGTATTGTGTATGATGCTGATTGGTTATCATGTATTAAGATACTCAGAAAAGAAAAGTATATAATGCTCTGAAATCTGAACAGGATTTGGCTTCAGGTCTGCCTACAAGCTGTAGCTGGCAGCTGTAAGGCAAGGCTCTGTATACCCACATCGTGGACTGCTGTAACTTTGTCTATGCAATAAACAGCATTTTGGAGAGCCACCTGAAGTTCAAACATCCTTCGTCGACACTTCTCCTATAGTTAGGGAACCAAATTGTGAAACGGTCCATGTGTGCAGTCAGCAGCTCACGACATGGTTTTCAAGGCTGTTTGATTTATAGAAATTTTTTCTCCCAAATAAAATGCATTGGGATGCAAAAGTTGAAGTTTCATCTATCACATCCTGGTGGTGTTACATCTACAGTATGCACACACTCCTCTGTGATGTCTGGTTCCTATTCTCTCTCCCAGGAAACAGATTATTAGCTCTGCAACTGAACATCAAAAGTCTAGAGAAAAAGAAATAAAAAACTGCACTTGTGTAGTCTGAACAAAACATACCTACATGGCCTGGGCAGCTTTACGCATTGTAGAGGAGTGATTTTATCTTTGCACATCATTTCAGAGATCCTCTTGTTGTCCCAAAACGGGTTCTTTCACCTGGCATGCAAGAGGCTGATCCCCATACAGAGCTGAGGTGTTTGATGTATTTACAGTTCTGCGCAGAAAGCGATGCTGAGTGGCAAATCCACAAAATCAGCATATTGACGTTCAAAAATTTTCACTATTTATTACATTTTAGCAAACAAAGGCATTAATGTTCATTGGCTACAAGTTATCTAGTTCTCTTATTAATTAGTATTCTATCTTAATGGGTTGAACTATTTCCTTGCTTCTTATGCTAATTAGTGAGCATGCTCAGTCTTTCCCTTCTTTTGAGTCGCTGCATTTCTTGGGTCCGTGGTTCTTGAGTCGTCGATCTCTCCCTGCAGGAATTTCCTTTTACCTGGATGGAGAGGATTCAGCACAGTTGCTGAGTTGGCTCTGTTAGTTTCTTCCTTGTTTTGTGAGTTTGTGACAACCCACCCTTAAGAGAAAGAAGTTCTGCCAGATGTCCCTGTGGCCTGTAAATTCTGTATTCCTTGTGTTCACTATCAGTTGGACATCCTTCTTCCCAAGCTTTGTTAACCTCCACCTAGGACTGAGATCCCTGAAGCATGTCAAGCCCTCAACTTTAACAAAAGATTCTACCAACAAGTAATTTACCTTTCTAAAACCTGGACACTACTTCAATTTCCCAACATATGCATGATGTTTAACTCCTTGTCTTTATATGGCTCTCCTCCCAATAACAGATAACCACCACAGGATTCACACTGCTCTTCAGGGGAAACAAAAACAACTGTAGAAAAGTTTACTGCCAGGAAAAATTCAGGAAAACAAAACCACACAAACTACTAACTGCTTGGTTAGCTGCCTGTTTGTTGACTAGCAGTATGTTTTACTTATATTCTACAGTACACTATATAAGTTTGTTACAGATCAGACTCAGGCACAATTAATTCTGTCTTACACAATCTAAACCATTCTAGACATTTTTCATTTTAACAACTAATTTCTTAGCTGATGTAATGAGATATGCATTCCTTTATTCTAACCTTACTATGTCAGAATTGTGCCAGTCTGTGTGCAGCTCTGCAGGGCATTTTGTTTCTGTATGCTTACAAATGAAACCCGTGTCCAGTAGAAATCAGAAAGACTCCTTATGAAATCAAGTGCTTTTTTTCTCCTTTTACCAGGTTTTATTTCTCTTTTGGCACTATTTCAAAGTATTGTCAGAAGATTTTTTTTTCTCTTATGGGGATGTAGTTTGCTTTTTGTCCTACAGCTTTTAAAAAGAAAGGCTTGGAGGGTATCAATAATACACCTTACAAGAAAAAGAAGCTCTAAAATACAATACTCTTAGCAGCTAATATTTGTATATATTTTTCAGTTCACTAGTAATCCAGATAGATTACCAGAACCCTTTTCACTGCTATAGCAGGTAGTCTTGTTTAATAATTACTTTTAATATAAACAAACTTTATTACACCTAACTAGATTTTTATTCCCCTTAACCTTAGCCTGAAACTCTTCCAAGGTCCAATATCTTGAAAATTAGAAACTTTATTTTAATTTTAAGACTTAATTCAGGCAGGAACATTTTGTATTTCATGATTCTGTGTAAACTTTATCTTTTGGATTAAAAATCGTGAACATATTTGCATAGAGGAGAAGTTTCTGTTTCAGTCTTTTCTTTTACCTGACTAGACAAGACAAGCACTTTTATCCCCTCCTCAGAATACCCGCTTTCAACTGTTGATCAGAGTAGTTCCTTTCAGCCCCTCTTCCTGACTGCAATGTCCTCTTGGGACAGACATGAGCAGTCCAGTGCACTGCTGCAGAAAGTATCTATCTGCTTCCTTAAGTGCTAGAATTGCTATTTCCCTCTTTCTACTGAATTCAACACATTTCTAATTTATTAGCCTGATAGCTGATGAAAAGTATCTGATAACATTTTTCGTAATCTATTAATTATCACACAGTTCAATTGCGGCAAGTTTTCTGACACAAAAAATCATCGGATAGAATAAAGACCAGGTGTTTGTTCTGGCTTCAGCTGATGTGACAGTTTCCTGACCTGCCACTACTTTATCAAATACCCTTTGGTTATTTTTAAACAACAGAAGCATACACCAAACAAATTATATTTAATAAATGGCCAAGGTAACAAAAAATGTTGATAAATTTTAAAAGATGGGTGTCTCTGTAAGTCTCTGCCATCTGAGATTTCTCTGAGACTATCTATCATGTTCCTGGAAACACCCAACAGTGTCCTGTTTGGGAATAACCCCTTTCCCTGTGGGATCCTGAACTGAGCCCTACCCCATCTCAACTCCACCTAAGGGTAACAGCTTAACACTGTGCCCAGATGAGTAACTGAAGGTCCTTATTTTCCTCTTCCTGTTCCTAATCAACTGGAGGACACCTATTGCAATGGCTGCTTAATTCTCTTTGGATGTTTGTGAAAAAGAATGAAAGCCTGCCTGGTATCAGTACACATATTGGCACTTCAATACATTGATTCATCGATTTGACTTCACCTTTTCCTCTGCTACTCATTCCAGTAACTGTTTATTTGGCCTCCTCCCTTTTCAGATAATAGAACTTGCTTCAGAAAAGCATATTCATATATTCACATAACAAAATTTTCTGTGAGCAGCAGAATTAAGGAAGCCTGGTTTCTTAGGGATTTATATTGCTGATTCCCAAGTTCCATCCTCACACCATGTCCCCCATGATACCTTTATGAAAAACCAGCACTTTAAATGGCCAGTGTGAGTCATATACCTGCTGCTTGACTCAGCACTCCACATCCATTGCACAGTCAGTCGGATTACTGTGTTCTTATGGTTGTTGCCAAGGAGAATATACTGCATTCATTTGTCTGACTGGAAAGTATTTCTTAAAATACTTTAAAATTAAAATAAAGGAGGCTTCAGTGGAGCTCTCTGTTTCCTGGAACTGTGAATTTAGAAAGAATGGAAAGCCAAGAAAATGGGCATGCATTTGAAATGACTGCTGGAGAGTTAGGAATGATGCTCCTGGAAGATCAAATGTGTATTTTTACTGTAAGTCTATATCAGATCACTGAACTTCCTGACAGATTAATGGGATGTATAGAAGTGAAATGATCATGAATGAGCACTTTTAAATTCTATCGCTTTTAGGGCTGTGGGTGTGTTTGATTGCTTGTATCTTTGGAAGGTGAGCACAGCTAGTGCTTTTAATCACTGGGGAAAGTTCTGGTTAGAGATAACTTCTCTGTGATTTCTCTTTATGATAACATTTAAAGAACATGTGGTGCAATGACTGTGGTATTGAATCAAAGGCGCAAGCATTTCAGTCTAAGAGAGGTGAAAAACCTGTAGTTTAAGGATAGCAAAACCTCATGGAGCGCTACTGCATATTCACATGAAGGCACAGTAACTCTGTGACACAACTAAGTGATAGAAAAGAAAACAAACAAGCAAGCAAAAGCTGTGGAAATTTGTCCCACGACGTGTGAAGTTGTTAATCTTGTCAGGACCTTTTCTGACAGAAAGGCACATGACCAGCCTTTGAGCTTAGAGTGTGAAGAGCAAAGGAGGAAGTTACAAGACAGTCTGCATAATAGCCAATTTTTTTTTTCCAGTGTATAAAACTTAAAGACAAGGATAAATTTTAGCAAATTGGCAATGTTTTGGTGGTGATAGACTACACTAACTGCACAGTGAGAACAGCCCCTGCTAGGAGTTGTGTACGGGGTTCTGGTGGCACAGGCAGTGGGTATGCCAGGAACAGCTCTCATAAGTGGAGTTATATTTACTTTCTCCATACAGAGTTGGTTTAATTTTTATTCATTGATTTCCCCTTTCATGTTTTTTCAACTCTGTGAAGTATTATCATAAAACACCCACAACTGTATTAAGCTCTGTTTATGGGACAGCCACCTTAGGTATACTGTCATCCTTTGACACAACTGTCAGAACGGCCAAACTCTATCCAGGGCTGGTGAGTCCTTGTTCTTACTTAATTTTGCATAAAATATAATTTCAGTCACAGAATCATGTAGGTTGGAAAAGATAATTACTACCATCAAGTCCAACTGTTAATGAAATATTACCAAGTCCACCACTAAACCCTGTCTCTAAGTGTCACATCTGCACTTCTTTTATCCAGTGAAACTGACTTAACTACTTCCCTGGGAAGCCGTGTTCTAATGTTTGGCAACCTCATTGATGTAGAAGTTTTTCCTAATATCTGATCTAAACTTCCTGTCCCATCAGTATGTGCTAGAAAATGCATCATGTGTTAGAAAACACCATGCAAGCATGCCACCTTTCATTCAGGAAGTTAAAACCCACGTGCCAGTGAGTGGTCAGTACTTCAGCCAAGGCAGTTAAGTGCTTGTTGGTTGTGAAAAGCTTGTTATTGCACTGCATTAAGCACAAAGGTCAGCCTGTGAGTGTCATTTGCTACACAACATCAGTGTAGTTTCACAACCCATTTTCTTCAACCTTAGCACAGCTGGGAGATGTTAGCTCTCTATCCCACACTGATCCTACACCCCACAGCAGCACCTCATTATCTCTGGGATCACCATGATTTCTGAGGCCGTAACAGTGAGGTGTTTTCGTGTTTTCTTCAGCATCCACTGCTGGCTTGTGACCTCCTGTCTCCTTGCTACTCATTCCTTCCAGACAGCAAATTGTGCTGTTTCCTGAGTTTTGCCAGTGTGGATGGCAGATGGCAAGAAAATCAATTTCTCCACACCTTTCCCTAGGAACTAAGCTAATGCTTGGGACAGGAAATAAAGGCGAGCAAGCAGCTGAATTTTTTCAGAGAGGTATGAGAAAGGGGAAGCATAATGGCTCTCACAAGCAGCTCTGTTTCCTCCTGTCTCCTTGAAAGCCTGAGAAGATGTGTGGAAGTCAAGGATCCCTCAAGGTGCTTCCCTTTCAGGTCTAGAAAAGCATTGTTTGCAAATTCACTTACAGGAGCTTAAATAGCCGCTACATCCTTGTCACAGCTGCTGAGGCACATAGCAGAAGAGGTTTCTTCTGTGTCCTTCTACTTATCTGGCCAAGGCCTTAAGTTTGAAAGGTTAAGGTGGAAAATTACCTGGCATTTGGACACTGGATGGGAGACACACGAACAGCAGGGTGACAAAAACTGAGTCTCCATCCTGCTTATTTCCAAGAAAGAATAAAGCCTCTCAGCGTAAGTTAGGATACCTCTATGTGTGTGAGTTCAGTGTGCTGTTTCTGAAACAGTCCACAGGATGAACACTTCGTGTTTTTTAAGAAGTGGGCAGAGAGCACAAGTCGCAACATGATGAGGTGGATGGTGCTTTCCAAGCGGCTGGGGCTGACAGGTATGACCTGTCACCGGCACTTAAAACACAGCATTAACAAAGCTAGGGCATCGCGGAGGCCAACATCCTCCTCATTGCTGGGGCCGCCGCCAGGCCTCAGCTCAAGCCGCCTCCGCCTCCCTCGGCGCCCCTCCGGCGCTGTCCGACTGTGACCTCCAAGCTTCCGCCCACCCCCGCACCACCATTGCCGGGCATCCCGCCCCTTCCCCGGCCGGCGCAGGCGCCGCAGCGGGCCAGGGCGGAGCGCAGGCGTCGGGAGTGCGGCGGGGCTGCATGAGCGGGGCGGCCTCCGTTCGGTCCCCGCCGGGCGCCATGTGGGTGCCGCTGTCCCTCCTGGTTCTCGCGGCGCTGCTGGCGCCCCGCCGGAGCGCGGCTTCCCAGGGGGAGCTGCCGCCCGCAGGTAACGGGAGGGACGGGAGGATGGGGCGGCCGGGGCAGGCTGACCGACCGAGGGGCAGCACGGGTCACCTGAGGGGCGGCGGGACCGGCACCGGCCGTGCCGCGCCCTGCTCCGGAGTCCTCCGTGGCCGATCGCCGCCGGTGGGGCC
>VYZQ01058312.1:95255-111165 GCA_013400655.1 Mystacornis crossleyi | reverse complement strand
CATCATGAAGGGAATTCTAATTGACATTGCTGTGTATTAGTTGAATGAAAATGCTGGTTTTATATGTAATGACTAATAACATGTCCTTACTTCGTTACAATATTGATGCAAGCAGATGTGCTGATATACAGGGAAAGAATTAAGGTAGAAGGGGAAGTCTGAAGCATGTTTATGATGCTTTCACGTACAGAATAGCAGGATGGGTCAGGTTGGAAGGGACCGCAGTGGGTCATTTGGTCCAACTTTCCTGCTCAATCATGGTCATCCTAAAACATATGGCACAGGATTACATCCAGGTGGTTCTTGATTATTTCCAGTGAGGGAGACTCCACAGCCTCTCTGGGCAGTCTACTCCAGTGCTTGGTCACTCACACAGTAAAGTTCTTCCTCATATTCAGGTGGAACTTCCTGTGCATTAGTTTCTGCCCATTGCCTCACTTGTTGCTTGGCACCAGTGAGAAACCGTCTTCCTGGCACTCCTTTTTCAGATACTTGTGGACATTGATGAGGTCCCTTCTCAGTCATCTCCTCTTGCGACTAAACATAACGAAGATGCCTCAATTCCTTGATCGGCTTTGTAGCTCTCTGCTGGACCTGATATCCCTCTTGTACTGAGGACCCCAGAACTTCCATGGCAACAATTGCATGATTTTTTTTTTTCCTTAAGCCTTATAGGGCTTTCAGGGTGCCAGTAGTATAATACATACATAATGGCCGAGTGTATAATGAGGAAATGTTCAGTCATCTTCATCTTCCATTGTAGGACACGTTCATTTTCCTTAGAAAAGGAATGAAGCCAGACAACCCAGCAGCAGTTGGAACACCTCCTGCATTTCCTGCTGCTGGGTGCCTAATGTGCCTGCATTGAGACGCCTCTGACTCCACAGTCAGAGGAGCTGGGCACTTGTTGATGGGAGCTCTCAGTCGGTATTTTAGTATTGTAGAAGACAAGGTGTGTGGTCAAGGTTAAGAAGATTTAGAGGCTGTGGTAGCAGTTCAGGTGTTTCTTGCACACTGGAAGCCAGATTTTTTGTGTGGTTCATTTATGCAGCTGACTTCCTGTGGTATGTGATGATCATGGTGGTCTTGAGTTGTTCTTTTATGGTTCAGATTATTGGCATTTATATTCAATTGACTGTTGAGCTGCAAACAAAAACAAATTAGGTGGTAGCAAGTGCTGTATTTAGATATCATCTATTACTACACTTCTCATCTATAACAACAGGGAAGAATAGTAACAAAATAGATAAAACTATTTAGCTTGTATTATTACATCAGTTTTTTTAAGTGTCCGTCTTGTGCAGCTTGCTGTGGTTTTTCTCAAGATGGTGATCTCAGTCTGCCTCTCCTGTTAGTACAGCTTACAACCTTGTGGAGACTTTTATCGTAAACAGTTATTTTAGAAACTCCATAGAGCAATGTCAAACCTCTGAAGCCCTGAGAAAATAAAATTCTGTTGTAAATAGAAGCTGTAAAAATGCTCTAAATACTGTGTATAATGTTTATTCATGATACTTAGGAAAACGTTTAAGTTCATTTCAGTAAATATTTGAAAAATTAATAGCTTCAAATTTTACCCCAGTCATGGTACTTCATTTGTAAAGTAACTCTTTAGTGAATTTGAGGTCTTTTGAGAACTTCTGGTAGAATCTTCTGCATAAATTGCTGTTACATGCATTAATTTAAGCTTGTTTGTTGTAAATTTTTTAAGGAAGTACCATGTAGGTATGGGAGTGGCATTACAAGAGAAATGCATGTCCTGGATTTCTTTTGGAGGGATAAATGAAAGTGGGTGAAGGCAAGCACATGCAAGCATTTTTACATGTGCCATGTGGCTGCTGCCACTTAAAAGAAAGCGAGTCAGGCAGCAGGCACAAAATTTCTTCATCGCCTTGCTCCTTGGTGCTTGCCAGTCTGCCATGCTCCCAGCCAAGCACAGGCAACAGGCAGCTCCCCTCCAGCAGTCTGATAGGAGCGGGAGCTGTTCAATGCCTGGCCTGCCAGAAGTGCACAGAGAAGGGGCCATGCCGACCCAGGTGTGCTGCCTTGAAGGGGAACGCGGGAGAAGGCAGAGCCACTGCTCTGACGGACATTCCCATTTCTCCCCAAGGCACGTGCTTGGTGCTCCTGCAGCCTGTGGTGAGCACTGACCTCTTCCTGCTCAGATTCTGTCCTGTGGTGCTGGGCAGTGTGCCTTGCTCTCCTCTAGCCCCCAGATGGCTGAACTCTGCTTTAGTGCAGGCCAATTGTGTTTGATTTAGAACAGATTGAAGTGAGGATATAAAGAGTTAGAAGAACCATTTGTCATGGTTTAACCAAGCCCCACGCAACTGCTTGTTCACTCCGCTACCAGCAGGACTGGGGAGAGAATCAGAAGGGTAAAAGCTGGAGAACTGGTGGATTGAGATAAAGGCGGTTTAGTAGGGGAGGCAAAAGCCGTGCCCATAAGCCAAGCAAAACAAGGAGTTAAGTCACTGCTTCCTGTGGGCAGGCAGATGTTCAGCCATCTCCAGGAGAGCAGGGCCCCGTCATGGGTAAGGGTTACTTGGGAAGACAAACACCATCTCTCCAAATGTCGCACACTTCCTCCTCCTTCCTCCCACTTTATGTCCTGAGTGTATACAACAGAGAAAGCAGCAATACCCTGGCCACCTGCCAGCCCGTGTGCATCGCCATGGCTGTTATCAAAATGCTCCCAGGCACACCACAGTGAGGCAATAAGCAGTACAGCAGGCAGTGAAAGCAAGGAGCACTGGACTTGAATATATAGTCAGGAAAGCGAGCCCCAGGGCAAGCACAGGAGGCTGCTCATTACTAGCTGAACAGCACTAACAGGTATAAATTCAGTCTAGTACATCCCAGTCAAACTGTCATTATCTCAAACCCTTTGAATCCCAAGGTGGGCACAAAAAAAATTAAGGAAATGCAGCCTTCAGAGAGACTAAATTCTTTTTATGTGTTATTTTTCATCCTTAGCATTGACTTGCTGCCTTCTGAATCCATTTTTCATAGTATTTGTTGCCTTTTTGCCACCTTTTTTTCTGTTGGGTTTTTTTTTTTTTTTTCAATGCATATGGCTGCAGAAGCATTCGAAGGTAGTGCAAATTTATCTGACCTTTTTTCCCTTGTCTTCGTTTTCATTCGCGATGAAAGCTAAGGAGAGTGACTTTTTTACGTTTGTGAAGTCATCAGAACTGCTGCCCTTTCTGGGTGTAGTGGAAGGGGATGTGTGAGCTCAGGTCCCCATATGGGGTATTTACTTAAGGGTTGGACCCAGTGATCCTTGTAGGTCCCTTCCAACTCAGAATATTCTATGAATCTATGAACTGAAGCAGCTGTAGGTAGAGCACACAGCTGGCACAAGGAGGGCACACTTCTCCCAGTCAGGGGCCCAAAAGGGAATGATTTGTTACTATTGCAGTAACAATTTTAACTGATCTTTAACTCTTTAACTGATAAGTTAACCGTGATTGTATGGCATAGTTCAAACTGTTGTCCCTCTTGGCCTGTTGAAGTAGCTTATAAGTATTTTCCTATGATGTATCACTTGGGGATTATAAGGATTTGTTTGTTTTTAATGGAAATCCAAAAAAGGAACAAACTTTCAAAATACATTTTTACTTGTTATATTTGCACAGTTTTTTTTTTTTTTTTTTGCACAGACTTGAAAAGTCTTTTCAAGCTTTCAGTTTGTGCTTTCAGTCTATATTTCAGTGCCTAAATGATATTTAAAAGGCATGTATGACTTGAATGAACTTTTATGGCTTTTAGAGCCACTGTTATCTCGGATAGCTGTACCATAAACTCTGCACTGTGGATTCATCAGGCCCTGTTCTGTTACGTGCATTATTGCACTTCAGCTGAATTCCACTTGCGTGAGCAGTGGTGACAAATCCCTCTGTGTATATAGTAATGCCAGAATGACAGAAGGAACTTCGGTATTGCACAAGGTACAAGTATCAGCTTGAAGGCTGTCTCATTTTTGCATCTCGGAAAAGTCTGATTCATTGAATTAATTTTTGCTCTAGGCAATGCATTGCTGAGGCTCAGTGAACAGGTTGAACATCTACATATATACAAAACTAAGTCCTTCTGTAGATGCTCTAAAAATGGATTTTATTGAGTATACAGCTGCTTCAAACTTGTGTTTTGTAAGTACTTTCCATGGGTACTATTGCTCAGGAACAGTTACATAGTGAACAAGAACATCAGGTTTCGAGCTGGTAAAGGAATCTTTAAGTATTTATGGTTTGCATATGTCTGACCCTGCTGAGATTTGTGAGAGATGTGCAGTGGGTGTTTTTGGCTCGGAGAAGTGGATGTATAAAACAAGACAAGTTAGACTCGTTCTTCACAAGTTACACCTGTCTTGTAGGTAAAAACATTTTCTGCCTTGATAATGTACACTTTTGAAGCAGAACGGCATCATATATTGTGTGCAAGTAGTGGATTAGTTCTAACAATCATCTTTCTTAGTCTTAGAAGACACAACTAGGTACACTTTTTTATGTTACTCTGAAAAAAAACCCCTCCAAACCAACCCAACACCCCCCTTATTTCTTAGCAGCCTGAAATCAAGCAGCAGCAGCAGCAGCAGATACTTGCAGTAAAACAAGTCTTTCAGTGGAGTTTGGCTTTTAATTTCCTCCGACATGTATTTCCTTCCTGTCTGCTATGCAAGTTTGCTGAAGATGTAAACGTGTACTAAATCTTAAATACTTTAGTTAAGATAATTGCACATTGAGAAGGTGTTTGGTTATGTATATACACATTTGTGTCCCACAGCAGTCACACTTGGTGAGATCTTTGCCATCAGTATGGCAGCAATAGTTTGGGTGGTTTGCATGTGGACAAATTAATACATTTCTGTCCAATTTATAAACTGATGCAGGTGTGAATTTCCTGAGATAAACTGTGTGGTTGTATTCCCACGTCTGTTCTCTGTTAAATGCTGAACTTCCAGATCACCCTGTGGTCATGCTTGTCTTTGCTTTTACCCTTCTCTTAGTCCTACTTTTGCTTTCCAAAATTTCATTTGTGTATCCTCAAAATACAGGCATGTTTAATTTGTTCTGGCACACTTAAAAAAGGTGTATCTGATTGGCCTGCCTTTGCCTTTTATTCCTTTATTCTATGGGTGTAGAGCCGCTTTCTCAAGTTCCTTTTATGTTGTTTTACAATACTCGTACACGTTTCAAAAATTGTTCCTGCTGCTCACTGTTGGCTTCTCATCAGCCAGTATTGCTGTCTTCCAAGGCAAGGTGAACTGCAGATGGGAATCACTTTCTTTGAACTAGAGGCAAACTGGAACTTGTTGAGTTTTCTGTGTCATGCATTACAGCATGAATTGCTGATCAGCTTTCTTCTCTCTCTCCATACTTGCTGTCTTGCTGTTTGAATTTGCACCTTGAGTGTTGCTGCATTTATGTTTTTTATAAATTAAAAGGAGTTTTATGTTTAACAATTACTTTTATGCACTGACTGCTATCGTCATCTTCCACTTGTGCCTGCAGAACAACGTAGAACATGGTGTGTAACATGTTTAGAAAAATGAATGCTTCATTATGGATTAAGTAAAACCATGTTCACATAAAGTATTATGGCCTTTTAACTGGCAATATGGAGAAATGGCATCTATAAAGATTAGACATTAGCAGTTTGAAAATCCTCAGTGTTCTCTGTGGTCTGCACTCTTGATGTTGGAGTGAAATGGGACTGCGGCGTCCCCAGGCACTGTCTCTGCACTGTCTGGAGAAGAAACCATTAGAAATCAGATAGCCAGACTGAGTAAAGGGGCTGTGAGCTAGACAACAAGGACCATTTGTTTAGCTCCCTCTGCAAGGCCTCGCATGCCTTGAGAGGGTAGTCAGCACCTCCCCGTTCAGGATCCTTGGCAAATTGGCCCAGGCTGCATTCAACTCCTGCACCCAGATCATTGGTAAAAATACTGAACAGAACAGGCCCTAGGACTGGGCCCCAGGGAACACTGCTGGTCCCCAGCCAGGTGCAGCCCCATTCACAGCAACCCTTTGAGGTCTGCCCTTCAGCCAGTTCTTCCCTCAGTGTGCTCTGAACCTGCATGTGCCAACTTGTTCAGAAGAACACAGTGAGGGACAGTGTCAAAAGCTGTACTAAAATCCAGAAGAGGTACATCCACTGCCTTCCCTTCATCCGCTAGGTAGGTAATAAATCAGTTAAACAGGACTTTCGTTTTGTGAACCCCTTTTGACTTTTCTTGGTGATTGTATTGTTCTTTCTATGTCTTTCAAGAGCACCCAGCGTGATCTCCATCATTTTTCCAGGTGCTGAGGTTAAGCTAAGAAGTTTGGTTTCCTGGGTCTTTCCTCATGCCCTTCTTGTAAACTGCAGTAGTGGCTGGCTTCCAGTCAGCAGGGATCTCCCCAAACCTTAGGCAGATGATGGAGGGGTCCTACTGTAACATTTACTGCCTCCTTCAGCACTCTAGGGTCAACCCCATTGGTTAAGCAGTTTCTTTTGTATAATAATACACAAAAGTTAAAATTTTCTAAGGCTAGCTACACTGTGGCCTAAAACTGCATATTTGAAATAATGTTTATGTGCTTTGCCCCATCTGTGTGCTTGACACCTCTTCTGTCAACTTGTCACCTTTTTTCTTCTTGTGGTTGTGAATTTGATGATTATGTTCCTTTCTTTCCAATAGCTGAAATACCACTCTTGTATGTATTAAAACATAAACCACAGAACCATTTGCAGAGTGATCTGTGTTATATGTATCAAAACTTTGTGGTCAATAGCCTATCTCAGCCTCTGCGTGTTACTTTCAGTAATGTGTTATATTTGTGGTCTTGTTCTCAGGATGTGAAAATTGTTTACTTTCCATAAATGTATCACAGAGTGAAGCTGCAGTACCTGCTTTGTGAACAAGGAGCAGTGTAGAGCAGGTCAAATAATGAGTTCCCTCAATATTTTGTAAAAGCTACATTGAGAATACTAAGGGTGCCAAACCAGACATTGAGAAGCTGAGTTGTAACAGTTAAATATGGTTGAGTGACCTTTATTTCTCTTCTCTCCCTGAGTAGCATGTGGCAGCCTTCAACAGTTAGAATCCTGTAATTTTCCTTCCCCTGCAGCTGCTCCCTTGATATCCCTGTTGCAGTTGCTGCTTAAAACAGATACTCGTTGAACACGGAAAACTGTCACTGTTTGTGGATACAGAATACGCTGCTAGTGAGAACTTTTCTTGCTTCTCTCTAGTCCCGTGGGAGACTTCTCTCTCTCACAGAAGATACCAGTAGTTTGTAAACTATGAACACCTGCTAACCTTTGTTTATAGTACAGTGGAGAAATATTATGACAATGGATGTTTTAGGATTTCAGCCAATCACCCCAAAGAGGGTGGCTGGTCTTTAACCAATGAGCCTATGAAGAAAAAAGGCTATAAGAGAGTTGCAAAATAATTAAATAAATCAATCTGGCTGCACAATCCCTGCCTGCTGCATCTCTCTCTCTCTCTTCCTCCGCTCTGGAAATGGCGTTAAACGTGACTACAAGTGTTGCTTCTTATTTTTGTATTGCTTTACTATGTTACCTCTGATGTTGTTTGCTAAGTGTACTTTAAATGTGTTCCTGTATATGGAGCTACATTATAGTAGCTTCAGTGTTCAAATTCCTTACAAATGTTTGTAGTTAATTTTGGTCATCACAGCTTACTGAAAATACTGCTGGAGTGGTAGAAATACCACTGTTAGAAATTCATGTGGAATCCGGGCTTTCCCTAGCAAGCCTGTTGTGTTTTGGCCTTGAAACTCCAGCTCTGGTACCATCTCCGACCCCACCTACTTGTCACAATGCGACAAGCGTGAATCATGATGGTTCATTAACCGATCTCAGAGTGCAAAAGACACACAGTGGGGATTTCAGCAGTGCACTTTTTACTGAGTGCTAACACCACGCTTATGTGATAGGGGAGAGAGAGAGAGAGATAGGAAACAAAGGAGGAAGACAGAGGGAAGAATTTGGGATTATACCTACCAGCGGAAGGGACGACGTCCTCTTGGCACCCGACCAATAGACTTATCTTCTTCCGCGGGGAGATGTCGAAAATGGGGGATCGCAAAAGTCACTTTATAGTCTCTTTCGAAAGCGGGGGGGCCATCTGACCAAACCGCAACCGTAGTTAGGAGGCTCATTGTCCAGGGCAGCAGGAGAGAGCACAGCACAAGCCATTCCGTACTGCCTCACGGTCTGAAGCAGTGTGCCGTGCCGTCGCTGTTGCTCATTTCCTCAGGAATGCGTCCCAGTGAGCACACCTGCAGACAATGCTTGGCANGCCTTGGCAAGCACCCACCTCAGCCAGGCCAGAACCCCCCTGCCCAAAGTCCTTCTGGGGTTTTAGGGTTTTAGTCTCTGTCCTTGTCGATAAATCGTGAGGCAGATGAGGGATCTTTGAACCGTCCTTTACACTACTCTAATTCAATTTATGAACAGCAAGAGAAAGCTACAGGAACTGGGCTAATCTCCTCTAACTTGAGTAAAGTCTTGCTGTCTGTTTTGCTGGTAAATCTGTAAAAGTTCAACACAGGGGTATAATCATCACTGCTTATGGACCTGATATGGGCTGTCTCATGGACTTGCTTTCAGTGGCTGTAGGTTATCCGACGTTATTGCAAAGAGGACAAAAGCTGCCTCTGCAGGGGAGATGAATAATAAATCAGCTTACAGGGCTCATAGTTGTCTGTACTGGTGACAGACTAGCTCATTTGAGGAAGTATTTGTGACTCTTATGTCTAGCATGTTGCCTTTTCCAAGTAATTTAGATGTACATTTGGCTGTTCTTGTGTTTGCAACGGTCTTTTTGTCAAAGTGCAATTGTTCTTTTTCTTCTAGTGCCTTCGCCAACAGAGATTGTAGTAACATCCGAAAATTTCAAAACAGTTTTGCATTGGCAGTACCCGTCTGTGTCTGAAACGCCTCGTTTTATTGTGGAAATCAAGCCTTACAAGTAAGTTCTTAGTATTTGGTTATTTCCTATGCCTGATATTCTCTAGAAGCATATGAAAGCAGTCAGTTCATGGTAAATTGTTTTGTTTCTATGTGGTGAAGTCACATAGGGTGAAGGTTGCCCAAGTGTAAATTAAGGCAGAATTTGTCGAGTAACAGAATGGTTGAGGTTGGCAGGGATCTCTGGAGGTTATCTGGTCCAAACTCCTTGCTTGAGCAGGTCATCCAAGACTGTGTCCAGCCGGCTTTTGAATATCCCTGGGGAAGAAGACTCCACAGCCTCCCTGGGCAATCTGTGCTCTCACGGGTCCTGGCCACCCTCACAGTTTTTTGTTACAGGCAGTGTATTGTACAGAATTGTGTTGTTGAAATTGTATTAACTATTACTTGATCTGTTTTACAGTTTAGGTGACTATAAGAACGTCTCAACCTGTGTGAACACTTCAGCTCATTTCTGTGATCTCTCAGAGGAAATATGTGACCCCTATTCATCTCACTGGCTTCGAGTTAAAGCTGTTGTTGGGTCCCAAGAGTCTGAATTTGTTGAGGCAAATGAGTTTATTTTGCAAAGGCATGGTAAGTTTTATCTAAACTAAACCTTGTAATTTTTTCCTAAAATTTAGAAAGTTAGTAATTGTTTATTCTTTTTGCTCTGTTATTGCATTGCATTTGGGAATATCTTAAAGCGGGTGTCCAGGATGAAATGAAGCGTGATGATTGCTTAGTAGGAACTCTCATAGTACTTATTAGCCCTGACTCATTTTGAATATTTGTTTCAAAATGTCTAAAGGCAAGAAGGTGATGCTGATGGTGCACTCTGAATCCTTCCCATATTCTTGCCTGGTGCCCCAGAAACCAATTTAGGGTAGGAAACTGTCACCAGACAACATAGACCTTTAGGTGTCATGGAAGTAGTGATGCCTTGCTACTAGAATGCCATGCACTGATAGCTTCAGGTATCTGCTTACTATCTAGAAGCCGTAACTGGATAACAAAGTTACTAGTTTTTTGTGTAAATGTTTGGGGCTGCTTTGGAAAAAATTTGGTCTTTCACATCAGTACTGTAAAAGTAAATTTTGTGTCTACAATCCAGTATGGCAGGCCCTGGCATTGGATGGGCAATGCAAAGGAAATGCAACAGAGTGAGAAAAGACCAAGAGACTTCCTACCATGCTTGCTCCATTCCCAACATGCAGCTTTCAGGGAGAACCTGGCCCATGAGATTCTATCTGACTTGGGTTGTGCTTTGGGTAGAGCTGGATTTTTGCATTGCTGGAGCTGAAGGAGTGGAGTCGCTCTTTGTTTTCTGCTATGATTCCGTCCCCACCCAACAGTCCTATGACTTGAAATAGTGGCTGGTTTCTAGAGTTGGACAAAGGGACAGAAGTCAGGGTAGTAATGCTGAGTGTGGCAGTGTCCAGAAAATTGGTAGCCATGTATGGAGAAGAGAGACAAAACCCTTTTCCCGTTGAACAAGAAACTCGTGTTCAGTCAGACAATGGGACACAAAAAATTCACATAAACCATTGCCATGGGAAATCCAAAGTTTCCAAATATTGCTCACGGTGAGATTTATTTAGCTTTTTATATAGCCTTTGTTTCAGTACAGTATTGTTTTTAACTGAGGTGATTTATGGTGGGATCTAGTCAGCAGGATCTTGTGTTTGGTTCACATTCATGTATATATTTAATTGCTGTTAGTTTTTTCTGTTGTCAGCTGAATTTTTATGGCCTTATGTGTGTAGGAAAGTTGAATTGCTTAACAGTGAAATTCTACATGGACAATCTGTTTCCATTTTAGAAACTTTAGTTAATTAATGTATTATTTAATTAATTTTAATTAATTATTTAATGTATCCAAATGCCTCCATTACTTCTAAGCAACAGAGAGATCTTACCATAGCTATGCAGTATTAACAGCATGGGAATAAATATGTAATTCTTCTCAAATCTCTGATGAATTTTAGAAAGCTAACTATAAATACCATTATTTTATGTTAAAAGCTTTGGCCTAATTGCAGTGGTCCAATGTGTTGCAGGAAAAATAGGACCGCCAAAACTGAATCTCTCAAGACATGATGATAAAATTGTGGTTGACATTTACCATCATGTATTCCCTCTTTCTTGTGTTGAAGACATTTATTCAAAGCTTGAGTACTTGGTGATTGTTCGGGATAGTCAAAATGAGGTAAGTTCCAAAAATAAAATTTAAAATAAAAAACACTTGTTTACTTTAAATGCCTATACAAGGGATTTACTCCTATGACACATGGAGCTAACAGATGCCAAGAAAACAGTTGAACACCTAAAATGTTGAGCACGTTACAGTGAGATACATAAATGAAAGTTCTGGATTTTAGTTGTCCAAATGAATGCTTACAACAAAAATTAGATTATCGCATTAGCTGTACACAAGATAAGAGTTATCTGATCACATGCTGCTGTTTCTGTGTACATGCTAAACATTGGTAACTTTACTTGTGCCCCCCGCACTTGTCTAAAGAGACCTTTCATTTAAGAAAATTACCTTTCAAGGTATTTATACCAGTTTATTTAACAATCAGGGAGGGTGAACTCAAGGAAAATTACAATAGATGTGTTTACTTACAGTTAGCTTTTCATATGCATCCAGGTACAAGTTTCATAAATGAATTAGGAATGGGAATCTCTACTATGAACAGCACAAATTGGAGCTGGAAAATACCATGGTCCAATCAAATACAACATCTTAAGGTAGCCAGGAAGCTGATGTTCACACAGCTTTTGCAAGGCATATGGCTGATGTAGGAAATACATCTAATAAGTGTTTTAACATTTTTGGAAGTGGTGGAAGGTACTGTAACATTGTTCTAGTGAGTCAAATGATAGAACATGTCTTCCATTTTTTTGCAGACTGATGAATTCTACGAGAGCAACTGTACAAAGCATAAGTGTAGCCTCAAAATCCCAATTCCTAGTGCAAGTCTCACATACTGTGTTTCTGCACAAGGAATTTTTGATGATCTCATGGTTGGCACTCCATCAGAGGAAAGCTGCTTTCCTGTTCCTCTCAAGCAGACATTGAGTAAGAGGATACTAATACTGTAGTAAGAACATACTGAATCTGAAGACAGATCTGATCTAGCAAGTATTTGAGGTCTGATATAGCCATGGGATGCCTGTGGGAGAATAGAAAAAATGGGGAAAGCTTAGTCATTCTTTCCCAAATGCATTTTGACAGTTCTGACCTTTACCGATCATGTATTGTTTTCAAGTGCCCCTGACTTCTTTTTGGGATGTTTTTCCTGTGTTGTTGGTATCACAAAACCTGTTTCCATTGCACGTGATCGTTGGTGTAATTAAAAAATCACACACAGATCATTCGCTGAGCTATGTGATTTTTGTATGCGTTGTCTCTGCCAGCAGCTGGCTTTTTGCTCAGCCTAGTCACTGAGGAAAATGTGTATAGACTTTAGATTTGAAGCAACTATAAACTTACAGTCATTAAATTAAGGTATTGATCTCTTTTTCTTAATTAAAGAGAACAAAAGGCAGATAGTGACCCAAATTTAATAATCTCTGAACCTCTTACAGACATTACAACTGTACTTCATTATGGCCTGGAATTTCAGCAAAGAGGTAAAATTGATAGAAGCAGTTTTCTTGACTGCAAAGGCGCAGCTGTATGAGTGAGGCAGGAGGGCATTAAGGGGAGTCAGACTAGTGGACCAGTTGTTACTAGTAATTGTTAACTAGTAATTGTTAACAATTCTGTGTTTTGGAAGATTTCACATTTTACTTTTATTGTACTTAAACTCTGTGTAGTGATGTCAGTTAATACGCTATTGCATGGAAAATGCACAAGTCTCATCATCCCCATCTGTCATATCCAAGGAACAAAAAATTAGTTGCAAAATTCCTTTTATTTCTATAAAAACATGATTATGTTTATATAAATTGAAAAGCTTTTGTCATTCTGATTTTTATTTGCTCCATGAAAGTTTTATGGATTAAGTTTTCTTGAGTGAAAAAAGGTAGTAGATTGACAAATTCACACATTACAGCTAAGCATTCTGAGCTATTACAGTTTCTGAAATTATTCTAAATGATATAGCAGTGCCTTTTTTTCCAAAATTCCTAGTAGATCTTGCTTTAACTTTTTAGGTACACATGTTATCATCATTCTGTGTGTTGTTATCGGGACCTTGACTATAATACCAATGGTATACTGTGGCTGCAAGAAACTAAGGAAAAATAACACAAAGCTGCCTAAGTCTTTGGTAAGTTCTGTAACTACTGTATCTTTGTGCCAATCTCTTGGGTTGGGGTTTTTTGGGTTTTTTACCATGGTCTCAACTGTATGCCAGTCTAATATTCTGATAGCCTTTGCAACCAGATGCCCCTTATTTTTTTAGGGCTGGACTTCAGTCTCTCTTTAATTGAAGTAGCAGTAGTTGGTCCAATTTGAGAACTTGGTTCTAAAAACTCAGTGTGTGTGTACCTAGCAGATATGTGTTCATTCTAGTAGCAGAGACACAAAACCACAGAATCACTGACGGGAGAAGAGGCTTTTTGAGATCGTCTACTCAAATTCTTTTGCTCAAGCACAAGAGCAGGTTACCCATGAGCATATCCAGATGGCTTTTGAATACCGGCAAGAAAGGAGACTCCACAGCTGCTCTGGGCAACCTATTCCAGTATTTAACCACCTTCACAGTTTTTCTTGCATTCAGAAAAAATTCTGTGTGTTTCAGTTTGTGCCCATTTCCTTTTGTCCTGTCGCAGGAGCTGTGAGATTCCTTCATTAGATGGTAGTATTGGGGTTCTGCTAATTGCTACAATGTTCTTAGTAATGTGCAGAGTAAGGGGAGGGACTAATAGTACTGTAGGAAGAGGGAGGAAGGACATGGGGAAGTCTGTTCTTGCAGTGAGCAGTCACAGGGAAGAGAGATCAGCCACTGCTCTATCTTAAAAACTCCCTGTAGCCATCCCTAGGAAACAGAGTGGATATTCCTTAAAGAGCAGCAGCACTCCTTGGTTTCATGTCAGGCAAGAGTGGAGTATAACTACAATTGTGATGTTCTCCTGGTGTTGTGTTAGTCGCAATAAATGAACAACCGCAGCTTCAAAGAATGCCACCTAAGGCAGTAGTAAACTGGACTCACAGCAAGAGTGTCTTCTCAGTGGAGGAAGTCTCATTTATAGAGAGAGTAGGCAACAGTCTTCGATTCCATGTTCTTCAGTTGCAAAACCCTTCAAAATTACCCCTCCATAGTCAATGCCTAAGATCCCTCTGGAATCTGCATTCTTTAGAATAGAATATCAGGAGTTGAGATTGCTCTGACTAAATGGAGATACCCAAGCCAGAGGTGGTCCCTTTGTAGTAAAGCAGTAATCTAGTCCACCAGCTTGTGGAGCACAAGATTATTCATCTTGTTCTGAAATTATATCCACTTCTGGTCAGAATTGCTCTCTAAAATTCCTGTTTCTTTGCATGGACTGTGATGGAGCCAGGGGACTAGTTTGGAGGTAGCCATTCACACTGTAGGCTTTAAAAAACCGATTGAGAGAAACCTGTCTGATGACGTCTGCAGCTAGGTCTCAATATCAAAACACACAGGCCTGTAGAGGCGCTGGAGGCTTTCTGTCATCTTCACACCAGTGTGTAATTGTCTGAATATGTAACATTGTGTCCTGTGTACGCACAGCGGTAATTTTTGTGTGTAGGTAGGATTACAGTCTTGTGCTTAATGGATAGTTATTTTTGCTTTCCAGTACCACTGTGATATCCCATCTAAAGGATCAGCAAAAAGAATATCATAGATAGAATGCATGCTCCTTAACGCCTGTGAGCTCCCTGATGCGTGCTCCAACTTCATGCTTGAGCTCACCTTGTAGAAACTCATTTGCGTGCACATATTCTCATTTTACTGGGCTGTATGTTACTTTGTGGTTCCTAGGTTCCAGTACTACAGTATGGTTCACATGCTGCATCATATTTTATTGCTAAGGAGCTGAATGAAGCCTATAACTGTTTATAAATATTGTTAGCTAGGTGGTCAGACACTGAGACAGGCTCCCCTGGGAAGTGGTCACTGCCCAAATCCTGTTCAAGAAGCATTTGGCCCATTCTCTGAGATGTATGGTTTAACTTCTAGGTTGCCCTGGGTGGAGTCAGGAGGTAGACACTGATTCTTGTGAGTCCCTTCCAAATCAGGATATTCTGTATTTCTGTCCATTTCCATTCACAAATACAAGTTGTAGAGCTCATAGAGGTAGTTTCAATACAGGTAATATGAATCCTATGGGAATGTAAAATGAGCAGTTAATAACTTATGAATAATTATTTTATGGTTGGTCATTTAAAGTAATGAACAAACAATTTAAATAATTAATATGAATGATAAGGTTAATGATATTACATTATCCCTATAGATTTAATGGCACTTGGAGCCTGTCACCAACCTTTGAATATGTACTAGGCATTTCTTTCTGTACAGGTTATGATCACTGTGCCTTACCTGAGCTTGTCTGAAAACATATAGGGAGTTTTTCCATCTGTTAAAAGGCTGGGCAAGATTTGCTTAGGACTGCTGTTTCTCAGTGATCTCCTTCCTAAGCAGCTCTAAGTAGATGCTAAAACATCATTTGAGTGACTTCCAGCAACTTGGAATTTTCCAACAGAAGGAAAACTAAGAATGTAACCATCAAGCAGCTCTTAGCGAGTCATGTACTCAGAGAAAAGAACAAAATTCTATTGCCAGTTAGATCTCAAGTGCTTTTCTACTGTCTTCTGTGCTGTTCGTGACTCCCAAGAATTACATGTCGGTCATGTCTTGGTTCTGCTTCCACAGTGCAGCTGTCATCCTGTGTAAGCAATGAATGATTGTCTTCATCAGAAGACATGTTTGTTTAAATAACATTTATTTAATGAACAACATTATAAACA
>VYZQ01058312.1:82584-95100 GCA_013400655.1 Mystacornis crossleyi | reverse complement strand
TCATTTTACTGGGCTGTATGTTACTTTGTGGTTCCTAGGTTCCAGTACTACAGTATGGTTCACATGCTGCATCATATTTTATTGCTAAGGAGCTGAATGAAGCCTATAACTGTTTATAAATATTGTTAGCTAGGTGGTCAGACACTGAGACAGGCTCCCCTGGGAAGTGGTCACTGCCCAAATCCTGTTCAAGAAGCATTTGGCCCATTCTCTGAGATGTATGGTTTAACTTCTAGGTTGCCCTGGGTGGAGTCAGGAGGTAGACACTGATTCTTGTGAGTCCCTTCCAAATCAGGATATTCTGTATTTCTGTCCATTTCCATTCACAAATACAAGTTGTAGAGCTCATAGAGGTAGTTTCAATACAGGTAATATGAATCCTATGGGAATGTAAAATGAGCAGTTAATAACTTATGAATAATTATTTTATGGTTGGTCATTTAAAGTAATGAACAAACAATTTAAATAATTAATATGAATGATAAGGTTAATGATATTACATTATCCCTATAGATTTAATGGCACTTGGAGCCTGTCACCAACCTTTGAATATGTACTAGGCATTTCTTTCTGTACAGGTTATGATCACTGTGCCTTACCTGAGCTTGTCTGAAAACATATAGGGAGTTTTTCCATCTGTTAAAAGGCTGGGCAAGATTTGCTTAGGACTGCTGTTTCTCAGTGATCTCCTTCCTAAGCAGCTCTAAGTAGATGCTAAAACATCATTTGAGTGACTTCCAGCAACTTGGAATTTTCCAACAGAAGGAAAACTAAGAATGTAACCATCAAGCAGCTCTTAGCGAGTCATGTACTCAGAGAAAAGAACAAAATTCTATTGCCAGTTAGATCTCAAGTGCTTTTCTACTGTCTTCTGTGCTGTTCGTGACTCCCAAGAATTACATGTCGGTCATGTCTTGGTTCTGCTTCCACAGTGCAGCTGTCATCCTGTGTAAGCAATGAATGATTGTCTTCATCAGAAGACATGTTTGTTTAAATAACATTTATTTAATGAACAACATTATAAACAGCAGGATTCTACCAGGAATATGCATGTGTGAAATGGTACGGACTCCTTAACAAGACTCTGTGTTAGTCTTCTGCCTGGATTAGGAGAATCTGATGTTTCAGCAGTTCAGCTGTAGTTAAAACTTTGTTTCATTTATCTCAAAAAGTATTACAAGAGGCTGTCTCTTTCCACCCATCATCTTCAGTCACTGCAGTTTGTCCTGTGGTTATTCCTGTACTAAGATTTGTGATAAGGGCTTACCCACTTTTAAAGGAACCTGATCCTAATTTAGTTATATGCTGTGGGCATCTCTCTCTCTGCTTTAACTTCACCGTCTTTTTCTTCAGTGCCTTTTGTCTTTAAATGATGGCAAATGTTTTTGTGGGTAGAAGACATCCACTCTATAAGAGAATAAGCTAGAAGTGAAAGTTGAGTCTTACTTAAGCCAACTTTTCTGCTATCTGCTGATGCTTTTTCTGATTCTGACAAGAATGACAAAGCTGTGTTCTGTCTTTGTATTTGTAGAACACTTAAGAATATTCACAAAATACTTGAGAATTTTCTTTGCAGCTTTTTTTTTAGTTATACAACATAGATTTTTGATGTGGAGACACTAATTGTTCCTGTAAATATTGACTGATGCTTGCCACAAATAATTGTCATCTTACAAGAGAGAAGCTGCTTCATTATTTTTGTGAAAACTCTTTTTTTTCCCCTGTGAGCATCTATAGGGGGCAGTAACATAGTTCATAAATTTACACAGCATTTATGTTTTGAGGAACCATGCAAAGCCCACAAAGGTTTTTGCCATCATCTTAATAAGATTTGAAATGGAGTTCTCAAACTCTCCTTCATGAAATGTGCACCTGAAAATTACTTGGAATTCATAGGTGGACACATCATTAG
Source organism: Mystacornis crossleyi (assembly GCA_013400655.1). Taxonomy (NCBI): domain Eukaryota; kingdom Metazoa; phylum Chordata; class Aves; order Passeriformes; family Timaliidae; genus Mystacornis; species Mystacornis crossleyi. Next base: position 93,188 of record VYZQ01058312.1, on the reverse strand, counting down.
AAAAGGAAGTTAAGAAAGAATCTATTAATTACCTTAACTGTTGTGGATTCCTTGGGATATGTTATTTATCTGTGTCCTTGAGCCTGACTTTCAGCAGTGTACCCCTCTAGTCTGTTAAAACAGTGAAAGACCTGAAAGCTCAGGTGCTGTTATTGGAGACAGGAAGTCCTGTGAGTACCTGCACATGCCAGGAAATACTGCTAATATCCATCTTGGGATCACTGGGTGTCAGTTTGCTAGTATTAGATAACGTACATAAAAGAAAAATATTAACTTACTTATAGTAAATACTTTTCTTCAAATAGCAACCATTTCTTTATTACCCTTGTTACTTAAGATCTTTTGAATGGCCTTCCAGTTAGTGTAATAACCTGTGATTCTTACCTTGGAGCTAGAAACAACTGCATGAGTTGCTAAATTGGTTTGTAGTCATGACTCAGTGACTCTTAAAAAACCTTTGGTACCGGGAAGCACACAGGAGTTTTTTCTTCTGATTGCTTCCTTCTTTTGTGAATGGGAATAGGCGTCTCTTTGCACCATCTTGCCTTGGTCAAAAACTTGCCAAGAGAAAAATGGATTTCCTTTTCTGAGAAGTCTTGAATGTAGTTGTACAGAGAATATGTATTTTATCCTCAAAGTCTCTAAGTATTGCCAGCGCTCACTGTGAAATGCCAGACCTGTGTGGAATACAAGGTGATCCCCTAACACATTTTAGGACTGTGATTTTTTTAGAGCTGTGTGAAAATCCTAAAAGGACAGAAACAAGAACTCATTAGGTTTTGTTTTTTTAACTTCAGTTTAGCGTGTACTGGTATGGGGAGAGATGGAAAGCTGGAAATGCAACTTTTGACCATGGTTTCTGTAATACTTTGTTTTAATTCGCATTGCTCAGGTATTCCAGCTTACACGGAGAATTACCTTCTCTTGTCACTTCCTGTGCGATTAGTGGAGTCAGATTTTTCCTAACCCGCCCACCCCAAAAAACTGTAGATGCTGCTCCCTTCAAGATCAGCGTTGTATAGGATAAGTACCCAATATTTTGGATGTATATCCAATATACCTGTGTGAAGAGATTCTCAAAAAGTACATTAGTCCTTTAAGCTGTTCTTAACATTTTCAGTATCTACCCATTATTGATTGTAACCTGTTCCTTGCAGCTAACTTTTAAGCATCTGCTTCTTACGAATGAGTGGTTTCCATGAATTCTCATGGAAATTACTCTGAATATTCTTTATATAGTATTCTCTTTCCACATAACAGAAAATGAAAATCCAGAGGCATTGATGGCTGAATGGCAGCTAGGTTGTAGTGTGTCAGGAGCCACCTGAATGCACTTTTTACTTGTTTTTCAGTGGCAACCCTTGATTCCCCAGGGGATCGCCTCACCTTAGTGATGTTCACACAGCTGTTTGTAAAATAAACTTAGATGACGAGTAACTGCTCTTCAGGGAGTGTTTGCTTGACCTGTGGTGGTGTTTGTTGTTTAGCTGCTTGGGTTTCCTAAATTGTAATGCTTTCATTGATGCACCCTTAACCACAGAGTAGCATCACCAGGTATCAGGGCTACTGAGGGGGAAGATAAAGGGACTGAAGTGAGAGATGAAGGCAATTTCTAATGAAGTCAGCGCACTCTGAAGGTATGAATGTAAAGCAACAGTCTCACAACCTTTTAATCAGGGAGGACTCTTGAAAAGCACAGTCAGATTGGATCAACTGGTTTTGATGGCCCTCTCAGTTCTTACACTAATATAGACTGGGAGTTCTTTGCCTGTTTGTAATTTCCTTTAATATTTTTCTTCCTCTTTTCTCCTCCTGTGTACATCCCTTTCTTCCAAATTTGCCTCCATCTGAATTTTCAGGCAGATTATTTTTTTGAAAAGTATCTGAAAAAACAGTGATTATGTATTTCATTGAGAAGTTCATGTATCTATAGTACTTGATACTGTGTGATACACATACATAGTGAATTATGAAATTTGGAAAAGGACACTATTAATTCTTTCTCCCTAGGTATTCTATTATCTTTAGGGAGCACCATCAAATAGCTGAAAATTTACCCTACTTTGTTTTTCATATGTATGTATTCTTGAAAAGACATTAAAAAAAAAAAAAAAAGGCTAAAGAATCTAAACAGCCTGAAGGGATATTGTAATTGTTTAAAACAAGCTGGGGCCTGGCCAGTGAAAGAATTCATATGATCATCCTGTAGAGGGATTTCAAAGTGAAACATTAAAGTTTGTTGGAGCATTAAGGGACTGCTTAGTGACTCTGTGGAATAAGTTGGGAGACTTGAGCATGGATGTGGTTACTGGATATGTTGTTAACTTCCCTCCTGGCTGAGACAGGTGCCAGAAATTCTCACAACCACTGTAAATTACACTCATTAGCTATAAAGTATGAGAAGTTTCCACAGCTGAAGAGTATTACGTCTTTTCCTTCTTTTACTGTTTTACTCTACACTGGAAACTTCAAAATACAGTGGGTGACATAAAATAGATTTGACCCTTGCAAATGTGCTTGCCCAAAGAAAGCATTTTTGAGATCTTGCGTACAAGTGTTACTGGAACAGTTGAACTCATGAGCATAGACTTATGACCATGCCAGATTTTAATTTTGCAGTTTCATTTTCGAATTGGTTATAATGATGTTAAATTTGTTATTATCAACACACATATTTTTTCAACTTTTAAACTCAAAGTTGATTTTTTTTTTCCATTTAAGGTCAATGTGATGAGAAACCTGAACACAGGTGCCTTCCTGGGACCAAAATCAGAGGCAAAGTATATATCCGTAATTAGCTTCCCATCAGGCCACTCGGAGTTGCCAGTGAATGGTGAAGTAACCTTGCTGGAGATAGAGCCAGAAGAAGAAACTTTTAGTCCTGTGAATTCCTGTGACGGAGAATCTTCTGCCCCTTCCCCAGAGGCACCAGCCAAAGTGGAAGAGGTGCCCGTGCAGGAGAGCGTAGAGGAGGTATCTTTTGATGCTGATGAACAAAACTGTGAAGTAAAAGAGAGTTACTTCATTTCGGACAGTAGCCAAATGGATATAAGCAGTAAGTCTTCAGGGACAGAGATTTGTACCACAGAAACACAGCAAGCAGTCATTCCAAGCAGCTGCTTCAAGTTTTCTGGCTATGACAAGCCTCATGTTCCTTTAGATGTGCTGATGATAGATGTTGGTGAAGAGCAGCCTGTGAATGCTTACAGGCCAACTGAGTAACCAGGATAACTGAAGTGTTTAACCACAACTCAGAAAGAACAGCATTACTGAAGGTTATGGAAAGTCTGGGTTAAATTGTGAACATCTACAAGTTGTACTTGTTCTGATCAGTTGACTATTGAAAATAGTACCTGAAAATGGCATATAAAGTGCGGGGAGGTTTCATAATAACCACATTTAGAAATGCTTTTATATATGATATAACTCATTATTTTGTATTTGAAATAGAGCTGTGTTTTTTAACAATACTCCGTAGAAAACATACCACTGACTATAAAACAGCAACTGCACCATTACTCACTTCTGCTTCAAATCCTTTTCAAAATTAGTTCAGTGAACATAATGCTTTAAGAAATCTTTCACTTGCTTATGATAGGCATGTGCAAAAATTGTTTGAGAGTTTTTACCATTATTGGAGGTATCCTCTTGCTTATCTTCTTCTCTTGAAGAATATTTTTATATTAAATTAAATGCTACTATTTCTTTTAAGTAAGACTGTGCCTGTAAGCTCTTTGTGTAAATCCAAAGAATGATTCCATGTCAAAGAAGTAAGAAGTAATGTCCATAAACTAACAACACAAGAAGTTCACCTCAGCATGAGGAAGAACTTCCTTACATTGAGGGTGGGTGGCAGAGCAGTGGAAGAGGCTGCTCAAGGAGATCATTGAGTCTTCCTCTCCAAAGACATTCAAAACCCACCTGGATGCATTCTGTGTCACCTGCTCTCAGTGACCCTGNGTGTTTGTTGTTTAGCTGCTTGGGTTTCCTAAATTGTAATGCTTTCATTGATGCACCCTTAACCACAGAGTAGCATCACCAGGTATCAGGGCTACTGAGGGGGAAGATAAAGGGACTGAAGTGAGAGATGAAGGCAATTTCTAATGAAGTCAGCGCACTCTGAAGGTATGAATGTAAAGCAACAGTCTCACAACCTTTTAATCAGGGAAGACTCTTGAAAAGCACAGTCAGATTGGATCAACTGGTTTTGATGGCCCTCTCAGTTCTTACACTAATATAGACTGGGAGTTCTTTGCCTGTTTGTAATTTCCTTTAATATTTTTCTTCCTCTTTTCTCCTCCTGTGTACATCCCTTTCTTCCAAATTTGCCTCCATCTGAATTTTCAGGCAGATTATTTTTTTGAAAAGTATCTGAAAAAACAGTGATTATGTATTTCATTGAGAAGTTCATGTATCTATAGTACTTGATACTGTGTGATACACATACATAGTGAATTATGAAATTTGGAAAAGGACACTATTAATTCTTTCTCCCTAGGTATTCTATTATCTTTAGGGAGCACCATCAAATAGCTGAAAATTTACCCTACTTTGTTTTTCATATGTGTGTATTCTTGAAAAGACATTTAAAAAAAAAAAAAAAAAGGCTAAAGAATCTAAACAGCCTGAAGGGATATTGTAATTGTTTAAAACAAGCTGGGGCCTGGCCAGTGAAAGAATTCATATGATCATCCTGTAGAGGGATTTCAAAGTGAAACATTAAAGTTTGTTGGAGCATTAAGGGACTGCTTAGTGACTCTGTGGAATAAGTTGGGAGACTTGAGCATGGATGTGGTTACTGGATATGTTGTTAACTTCCCTCCTGGCTGAGACAGGTGCCAGAAATTCTCACAACCACTGTAAATTACACTCATTAGCTATAAAGTATGAGAAGTTTCCACAGCTGAAGAGTATTACGTCTTTTCCTTCTTTTACTGTTTTACTCTACACTGGAAACTTCAAAATACAGTGGGTGACATAAAATAGATTTGACCCTTGCAAATGTGCTTGCCCAAAGAAAGCATTTTTGAGATCTTGCGTACAAGTGTTACTGGAACAGTTGAACTCATGAGCATAGACTTATGACCATGCCAGATTTTAATTTTGCAGTTTCATTTTCGAATTGGTTATAATGATGTTAAATTTGTTATTATCAACACACATATTTTTTCAACTTTTAAACTCAAAGTTGATTTTTTTTTTCCATTTAAGGTCAATGTGATGAGAAACCTGAACACAGGTGCCTTCCTGGGACCAAAATCAGAGGCAAAGTATATATCCGTAATTAGCTTCCCATCAGGCCACTCGGAGTTGCCAGTGAATGGTGAAGTAACCTTGCTGGAGATAGAGCCAGAAGAAGAAACTTTTAGTCCTGTGAATTCCTGTGACGGAGAATCTTCTGCCCCTTCCCCAGAGGCACCAGCCAAAGTGGAAGAGGTGCCCGTGCAGGAGAGCGTAGAGGAGGTATCTTTTGATGCTGATGAACAAAACTGTGAAGTAAAAGAGAGTTACTTCATTTCGGACAGTAGCCAAATGGATATAAGCAGTAAGTCTTCAGGGACAGAGATTTGTACCACAGAAACACAGCAAGCAGTCATTCCAAGCAGCTGCTTCAAGTTTTCTGGCTATGACAAGCCTCATGTTCCTTTAGATGTGCTGATGATAGATGTTGGTGAAGAGCAGCCTGTGAATGCTTACAGGCCAACTGAGTAACCAGGATAACTGAAGTGTTTAACCACAACTCAGAAAGAACAGCATTACTGAAGGTTATGGAAAGTCTGGGTTAAATTGTGAACATCTACAAGTTGTACTTGTTCTGATCAGTTGACTATTGAAAATAGTACCTGAAAATGGCATATAAAGTGCGGGGAGGTTTCATAATAACCACATTTAGAAATGCTTTTATATATGATATAACTCATTATTTTGTATTTGAAATAGAGCTGTGTTTTTTAACAATACTCCGTAGAAAACATACCACTGACTATAAAACAGCAACTGCACCATTACTCACTTCTGCTTCAAATCCTTTTCAAAATTAGTTCAGTGAACATAATGCTTTAAGAAATCTTTCACTTGCTTATGATAGGCATGTGCAAAAATTGTTTGAGAGTTTTTACCATTATTGGAGGTATCCTCTTGCTTATCTTCTTCTCTTGAAGAATATTTTTATATTAAATTAAATGCTACTATTTCTTTTAAGTAAGACTGTGCCTGTAAGCTCTTTGTGTAAATCCAAAGAATGATTCCATGTCAAAGAAGTAAGAAGTAATGTCCATAAACTAACAACACAAGAAGTTCACCTCAGCATGAGGAAGAACTTCCTTACATTGAGGGTGGGTGGCAGAGCAGTGGAAGAGGCTGCTCAAGGAGATCATGGAGTCTCCCTCTCCAAAGACATTCAAAACCCACCTGGATGCATTCTGTGTCACCTGCTCTCAGTGACCCTGCTTTGCCAGGGAGTTGGGCTGGATGATTTCCAGAGGTTCCTTCCAACCCTAGCAATTTTGTGAAAGTACCAGTTATTTGTGGTCTTTGCTGTTACTTGAGTACAGCAGCATCCATTTGGATCGCTTAGTGACGTGAGTAACCGTGTCACATTCTGGATAACACTGGATCATCACTGGAAAAAAAAAATCTAACGGGTGGTTGCACAAATTCTTTAGAAAATGTTCTCAGAATTCAAAAGCCTGGTTTCTTCTGGGGCGTTTTTGTTCTGATTTTTATAAAGATATGTTCTTTAAATAGAAATCAAGAGGACTTCTTCCAAGCATGTTTTTTAGCAGGATGAAAATCATTGCCATTTCCCACCCTTTTAATAACATAACTTAGAAGCTACACAAAATCACCCACCAAAAGTATATCTCAAGACAATAGAAAAATAGTGTGGTTAAGTTGTACTTTGTAAGTTTTATTTTCATCAGACAGCCTTCTGAATTTTGTATCATAAATATTGTAGTTTTGAAAACTGAGGAATAAGAAATTTTTTTTTAAATATTGAAATGCATGCAATCCATTTATTTCTCTTTGGTCAAGATTTGATAAACATTTTCTGTTGGTAGGAAATGTTTAGAGCAATTATTAATGAAGTTTAGTTCAGGAAAAAAACACTTTACGGGTACAAGTTAGTCCATTTACAGAAAATTGTGGTTTTGTTTTAAAAGACATTTTTATAGGATTATCAGAATTGTTAGCATGTTACAGCAGGTGGTTGTAAAGGAAAACCAGTCCCTCTGTCCTTACATTTCTCAGTAACGTGAATATTCTTAAAGTGAAGTTAGTTTGTACAGCAGTTTCAAGGGTGCTTCCATTCTTGTCTATATCAGATATTGACCACAATGATACAAAAGATTTAAAGACAATAGCTATTTTCCCCATCTCTGCTCACTGGAAGGTAACAGATTGGTTAGCAGGGTTTTGATAATTTTTGCAAAAGCCAAATTAAGCCGGTGAATTTTGTAGTTATGATGTCATGGAAAGCCCAATTTTTAATAGTTAGCTGGCTGTGATTTGTTTCTGCATAATATTCAAAAATAGTGAGACCCCCGAGCAACTTTTTCAATGTCATGTTCTGGGTTGAGTTCCTAGAAGGCAGTGCTTAGTGACTTACTGTTTAGGATGCACTAATGTGTAGGTCTCCCCATGGCAGAAGTGCAGAAAATAACTCTCTTGATGTTACTAGAAGGCTTTTGAAAATCAGCCTGAATTGCACTTGAAACTTCAACTAAACTGACTTTCCAGGCACTGATGTGGTCAATCACCGAAGCTGCTAGCAAGCTGTCTACTAAGGAGATGAGCAGCTGTGTCTTGTGCAGAGATTGGAGTTGATGTAATTTCCTTCTGAGTTCAGAGGTTTGTTGACAAATATGAATTGCAATAAATAGCTCAGGAATTTATAAATGTCAGGTAAGTGTTTAAGCTGAACTTGGCTCTGAAGGGATAAAGAGGGCATTAGAAACTATGAAGTTAATCTTGCTTTTTGGGGAGAAGTTTCTGGTCAGACAATTTGCTGAGTATTTTCTTTGCAACTGCTTAAAGTACTTAACCTTGCACTTGGTACAAGGTTCTTTTCCTTCTGTCAGTTTTGTCCAAAAAAGAAATAAGATGTTGGTGTTCTCCAAGAAGGTCAGGAATTAGCTCAGGCAGTTTTTGGATTTGATGTATCTGCCTCAAAACCAAGATTCTGTCAGAAGCATGTAATTTTTTTTTTTAATTAGATTTACACTCTTAACCGTGCATCAGGAAACCCTGGTACTGTTAGAACTAAGACTCAGCATCTTAGATTGGTGTGAACTAAATGTTTCATTGTTCTGGAAGATTTTCCTTTGCTGACACACTGGAAGAGGAATGCAGATAGACACATTTTAGAACCAAGTGACTGTCAGATTCTTCTCCCTTCCCCCTGCAATACAACTACATTCATTGTACATTCTTCTGAATCTTTCAAATCACATGAAGTCAAATGTGAGTAAAGGGATCCAGCCAGGATCTAGGATATCATTAAGAACACTGATGTTAAGATCAATAAGAAATGACACAAAAATATATCATAACATATGGGGAAAATGTGGCGTGGCAGATAGTCACGTGTGTGGGAAAGGCAGTGTTATTTTATAAGCTGAAAATCAAAAACAGTGGTATGAATGCTTTGTACTGTATCACACACGTGTGTGTGTGTGTGAATATATACATACACAACAGACCTGCTCTTGAAATACCACAAGGTTAAACGTACTTTTTAATCAAAATTTCTGAACTGTAACTACAAAAGCCACTGAATTAGCACCATCCCTCTGGTCTGTCTTCTGTGTGCTGTGTACTTAGCTAGTGGCACTGGGACAGTGTAGATCTTCAAATTGCTCAGGCCAGCTTACAGCTTTTGTAACTGTGAAATAAAGACATTTAAGGGTGCACAAAGCACTGGATTCTTTTACTAGCTGTGACTAGCTGAAAATACGAGGCCACAGCGAGACAAGGATGTGTTTCTGGGTCAGTAAGCTCTGTTAGCACCAGTCCTGTTTTCAGCAGTTGCCAATAGTGATATTGCGAGCCTAAGAGTAGGGCAAGTCATGGTGGGAATCTTGGGGTACAATCCAGTAGCTTGCAGTGTGAGGACTTCTGGGGACAGGAATGGAAATACCTTTCCAGCTACAGCTAATTAGCCTTGCCTTTGTAGTCCTGTAATACCAAATATCTGAGCAATGTGACTGGGAACCTGTCAGGTAGTATTTATCTATACCTTTTCACCTAATTGAGTTAGTTTAATTGATTAATATTCTTGCGATGAAGTAGTTTGCTTGAGCTTCTGGGTAGTCACCTTGATCCAGAATATGAAAGTGCCTAACATTTGTACATTCAAACTAATTGAATATTCATGCCTTTTATAGACCTATCAGCTATCCAGTATGACACACTTAGGTGGTTTTGCCACTTCAAACTTTTTCAGCTGATTTTTACTCTTGTCCTGGCTGCTTAGCATTGCCCCCTCTCTCCTGAAGATGATTTGGGTGATGATGTAAATATAAGACTCCAAAACATTATATCCTATGAAAGAGAACTTCACAAAACTTTGGCCTCATACCTGACAATATTTCTAAGAACTTTAGTCCTTGTTCTTGAGTGGACATTGTAATTTTTTATTATTATTTTTTATTAGATCTGCAATTAACAGTGAAGTATTGTGGCAGTACTGCGTGCTGGCACAGAAACATAAAATCTGCTTTTGTGTAGTTTTCCACATAGGTCAGTAATGTAGTTTAAAAAAAAACCTGTCAAATCTGCTGACATCTGTGGAAACAAGACACCGTGTAGAGTCTCAGTTGCCTGGAACAGACTTGCGTATTTTTATGTAATCCTTCACTAGAAGACTGCAGAAAAAGAAACTTGCATGAGAAAATCTGTTTTTCTCGAAGTTAGGAATAACCAATTGCTTTGAAGTGCTTCCATCTAAACAGCTGAGTATTAATAATTAAGGGATGTTGTACTTGGTTCAAATTAATAGTTTCGGCATGTCTTAAAAAAACCAAAAACTCAAAAAGCAAAAACACACAACCAAAATGACAAACCAAATACAAAGTACCTTTCATCTCAGGAAAAAGTGCCCCATGTAGATTTCTTTAGTGTGATTTTATTGTAATTCAGTCCTTTAACTATGAAGTTTTTATTAATAGTCTTTCTGTATTCTCTAAATGAATGCAATCATTGGGCTGAAATCTGTAATTAAATTCCTGTAAATACTGTATATTTTAAATGTTTTTATATGAGAATAAAAAAAACTAAGAAGAAAAATGTATATCCTTACCTCTTTATGACTGTTAGCTTTTGTTCTGAAGATTAAATGTGCTTTTGAAGCTCTCTCAGTTCAAATTGTTTATGCAGTGTATGCTTGAGCATTATTGAGAATCAAAACACTGTTTGGGGGAGATGTGTGTGGCTGTCCTGGTTTGAAGGACAGGTGTCTACTGAGGAAGGCAGGAGTTCCCCTCCCACCCTGGAATGGAAAATATAACCCTCTTCCTTCCGAATTACTATAATTTTGGAATTGAGGGGCTTTCAGGCAAATATATGAGGAATAGGAATAACAGGTCTTTTATATACATATATAT
>VYZQ01058312.1:29178-82497 GCA_013400655.1 Mystacornis crossleyi | reverse complement strand
TTGGTCCCCTCCCTTGTGGCTAGCTCTTTTTGTTTCTCTTAAGCACCCAGCAATCGTGCCTTAACATGGGGGAAAATTCTTTGAGAGGAAAAGAACACACACAAAAAAAACTCCTAAACCCCCCCACAACAGTGGCCCATCTGTGTGTGTGGCTGTGTGCAGCCAGTTCCTGGATCCTACTGACCATCTTCATCCTCGGTATTGCAATTTCTCTTCTGCCCTTTGACACTGTTGATGCAGCCTTAAAGTAGCTTAAGCCCAGTTCTATTGCTTGAGCCTGGGGATGCTTCCTTATGTTCTATTTTAAAATTGTGGACAAGAGTTAAATGGTCAAACCATTTGAATGGATAAATTGCTACATAGTGAGGGAAGCTGGCCTTCCTTGAAACTGTTACTGTTCGTTAGAAGTGTGAATGATCACAGAAGTTTTGTGTGATGTTTTAATTTCTGCTGTCCAGCCACGGCTTGAAAGAGGAAAAGCATTACAAGCAGAGCAAACGATGAGCACACAAACCAGGAGCTTCTGCCAGCCAGCTTGCAATGTATCCTGCAAAATTAATCCTGCAGTTGTCAAATCCTTGCAATGTGCATGGTACAGCAGGAAGAGTACTGACTGATACAGCTTTTTTCTGTCCCAACATCGCTTGAATAACACAAACTCAACAACTTACACCCTTCAAAAATACCCTTTCCCAGACAGTAAATAGTCCTTTCAGATCGAAAATACAGAGCGAAAAGACCAAAAATAAATACACTTTGTTTTCTTTCTGGGCATGACTCTTCTGTGGTATATTTTGCAAGTTAATAGCAGCTCAGTGAATTGTAGGAAGGGTGGGGGGCACGTGCAGTTCCATTCAGGAAGACAGGAACTGTATGTACTGTTGTGTGCTTTCTGCTGCTAGGTTTGGTAGAGTTGAGGCCTGTGATAACCTGTTGCCAAATGTGAGATAAATTATAACAAGTAAGGAAGGGTTGCAAAAGCTTGCCTGGAAGGCTAGAGGGCAGTGGTAGTAAGGAGGTAGAGAGCATCTTTGCCATTTCTCAGTCCCTTCTTCCATGTGGCTTCATCCTGGGTATCAGTCTGGCCTTACATCAGCTTTTAGTATAGTACCAATTTGTACTCATCCCCCAAATCTGAATAGAAATTGCAGTAAAATACTGTGAATTTGGATGGTGAAATACAAAGAATTAATTTATCAATTGCTTCAGGGTGTGCAGCAAACCTAGCAATTTTATTTGAGATACACCAAACTTCATTTCTTTTAAGACAAAGAATATGGAACAAAGCTTTTTTGTCTTTAAGAATCACGGGGTGAGCTTAATGGTTAAATGGTCACGTTGCAGTAGATTTGAAACTAACACCTCTGAGAAGTGTGAAAACCAGTTACGTTAAGTGTGAAGGGTTCTGTCCTGAAAAGCTCAGCACACTGATTCCTGAATATTCGCTCAGAGGCTATCCACACAAGATCTTCGACGATGTATTTATTAAGGAAAAACCCCCAGGCTTGTAAAACTACAGTGTATATACAAATTCAGTAGGTATTTGGAGATGGTGGTGGTAAAGTGTTGTAAGAATGGACTTTCTGGTCTAGAGTTTGCGCTCCTTGTAGGGTGGAGAGATGATATTGGGAATTCAAAAGACAGTCACAGAACTGAGCCACAGGCTAGAAAGTGTGATGCTCGCAAACTTCCCCTTGCAGAACCGGTAAGTGAAAGGCAATTTTTTTTTTCTTCCTTCTATTTCTTCTTTCCCTTGGCCAGGGAAACCCCTGGAGCTTGCATCTTTCCAGGTGTTATTGCCCAGAGTGGCTACCAGGAGTGTTTGCTCCTTCTGCAGCCCAATTTTTGATGACAGATGTGGAGGCAGGCATCCCAGGTCTGCGTGTCTTTTCCTGAGTGCAGGCCTGCCAACCCCTTGCCCTTCTTGTGCTGTGTCCTGAGTCAGCCCCGTGCAGTCTGTGGTCTGGACAGGACTTTGGTGATCAGGCACAGAGGCTTCGAACCACTCCCTACACAAAAATCAGTGTGTGGGTCATATCCTACCCACACTACCAACATTCCAGGAGTCGCCTCAGCTGCCTCTGGTGGCAGTGTGTCGGAGAGCATCGGCACTACCAGGCTTTGAGCCTTTCTTTCCTTCAGTAGGCAGACCAAGAAAGCATGAGCAATGTTTGTGTTAGATAAGATCTCTCCAGTCTTATCTGTGGTTTCTGTTGGCTGAGTGAGCACTTGGCACCTTTACTGTGCTATGAAGATTACCTAAGCAGAACCCAAAAATTATGGAATATTAATTCCATGTGTCTCCAAGCTGGTAGTTTTTTGTGTGCAGATGATTTGTTGAGGGATCCACAACCTAAAAAGTGGGTCTTAATGGGCCTAAACAAGCTACAGCACTTCTTAGTGGTAGGAAAAAATATAATTCTATGGCTTTGCAAGTGAGAAAAACTGACAATTTTAAGAGAACTTGTCATTTAAATAAAAGGCTTTGAGCTATTTTGGGGTTTGGTATTAATTTCAGTTCCTAATGAATGTAGTGTTGGTTACTAACTTCCTGGTCAATTCAGTATGTTGCACATTGCCAAATAAATACTGCATGTCCGAATAAAGACTTGCTACTTTTGAGCCTTCAGCAGATCTTCATCTTCAATATGGTCAAATGTCTCACTATGTAGATGTAGCTACAGCATTGGGAATTTCTAGCTGTAATCTTTAAAATGCTGAACCAAGCTCTTTAATAGTGAGAGGTGAACAGTTTGTACCTGTGGGAAGGAAGCAGGTAAGGCACACACTGTGCAGTGAAAGTCTGTGTCACTTCCTCAGAAACTTCTCTGTAAGAACTCATGTGATGCAATGTCTCTCCCCTACAGAGCAGGGGGAAAAAAGGAAATCCAAAAAGTCCCTCCTGCCTGACTGTTTGCTTTCGTTTTAGTTTTTGTCTGAAGTGTAGTGATTCATTTTCCCAGTCCCCGCTGAGCTGGTGAAGGGCTGCCCTGCTGCACGTGACACATAAGAAGAAGCTGACGGAGCTGGATCCCTTCAGCCAGGAGAGGTGGCACTCGGGAGAGATCTAATTGCCAACTATAGCCAACTGTAACATTTGCAGAAATGGCAGGCTTTTCTCTGACGTTCCCCAGAAAACCCCAAAAACCAGCTGTCATAAACTGCAGCAGAGTAATCCCCCTAGGATATGCACAGGGAAACTCGCATTAAAAGTGATTAACTGTAGGGTAAAATTGCCACCAGCCCTGTGCTGAGGCTGGACTGGATGACCTCCAAAGCCCCCTCCCAAGACAGGTGTTCATGTAAGTCCACACTGGCTGTTTAGAAAAGAGTGAAAACTGTGGCTCCAATTGTGAATAGTCTTTAGGTCTAGAGTAACATGAAGACCGCACACTTTTTTTATTTTTGTGGGAAATGTCACATATGAGAGGAATTGCCTGGCCTCTGCCAGTTACTAGAAGTATTCTCTGTATGCTTTGGGTATGCTTTCTTCATCCTCCCACATCCTCATCCAGGTATGTAAGCAAAACCCACCCTCACATCCACTGCAAGTACCACAGACTCTCATCTGAAAAGCCAACGGTCACGTTACAGTAGCAGTTTCAGGGTTACATTTTCTCTTCTTATGTATGGGAAACAACTCATCAAGGGAAAAAGAAAAAAAAAAAGGTAACAAGGAGGTGGTCCTTTCAAAGGAGATGAGTCAAGCAGTTTTCAGCAAAAATGTACTTGACTTTTAACTCAGTGTAGCAATAAGCCGTCCTCGAGAGAAAGAAAGCTGTTTACCCAGCATTCAGATGGGTTTCTATTCCAGCAATGGAAAAAATTCTCATACCCATGGTTTTCTATGTTGGTTCACAAAAATATCAGTTCTGCTGTTTCACAATGGATCAAAAAGATCAGAAAGATGCTGCAGTGTAAGCTAGGATGAGCTAGTAGCGTAATTACTTATGTGAATTCTGCTGGGCTAAGTAATACATTTTAACTTTCCATTTCTTCATAAAGTACTGTTCAGAATACCCTTAATATTGTTTATAAAAGTTCCTGTATTTTAAACAGCATTGCAGTGTGCATCATGCTGTGTTCCTCAATAGTTTACATTTTGAAATGCACTCTATACACTTATATGCATATTCTATGAGACTCCAGCCATATATGTGTGTCCATGTCTGCATGTGTGTGTACCTGTGCAGCTGCTAGTGGTTTTTGTCACACAAAGTACTGAAGCAGCGTGACTGAGGCTGATGAGTAGCGCAGTGTTACAGGTGCTAATAGCCTGCTCTTGAAACAGCTGTTTCAATGGCAACAGAAATTATGTGAAGAGTTACCGATTACTGCAGAATCCTGAGCCCAGCTGCAGATCAAACCCTGTCAGAGTGCAGCGCACAGGAAACCCTGGGTTTCCCCATGTGACAGGCATTTCTTGCCCTGTTTCATCACATCACAGAGCAGCCTCTTCCGAGCAAAATCCACTGGCACCGGCAGGCTGGCCCTCAGCTCTGCTTTCCTAGGAGGAACCACCCTCAAAAGGAACTTTGACAAAGGTACACACTTCAGCCCCTGGCAATGGGCTGCTTCCCAGGATATGGGAAGGTGTGTACAATTCAAGTAAACAAATACATAACCTGTGACTAAACACTGATGACCTTTCAGTCTAGTGATTGGTTTGTAAAAGTTCCCTATTCCCGTACTTGAGCTCATATAACATGATGAAATACTAATTGAATTTGGTGTGGGGATAGATAAAAAATCTGCAGCCGGAGATAGACTTTCTGACTTCTGCCTTCATTTTGGTGGGGGGTTTTTTCTTCATTTTTTCTCAGTTCGTTAATTCCCTTAACTGGTTTGACTAATCCATTAATCAAAGCTACACAGTTAGCATTTTACTATATATGCTGCAGGTTTGGTGCAAGTATAATGAGGAATAAGTGATCAGCTGAACTGAGACCCCGTGCCCATCTGTCTGAACAAGGTCAGCTTCTTGGTTAGATGTTGTTCAGTTCGCTCAGTATAACTGGTCTTTAAATAAGTTCTTTTGCACCAGAACTTGCACTTTTTTCGACCTGACAAGTCTTCTGTTTCCATGTTTTCCCAAAGTAAAGACGATTTCATGACAATTTTGTTTGTTTGCAGACAAGCAGTCTTCACATCCATTACTGTGGAAGCTGTTACACAGGGCTGTATTAAGTCTTAAAAAATTAGCATTTTTCTCCTCTTGCTTATCATCGTGCATTTGCAAGAAGAGAACGCATCCTGACTTTTGCTTAGGTGCACTAGTGCATGAGCAGTGAAGTACCAGTGGGTGTCAGCATCGGGGAGCTTTTGGGGAGGGAAGAGTGAGGGGCGAGGCTAGGCAGTAGCACCACATTCACCACCAGCAACCGAATTGTCTGAGCTTTCCATACATCCCAGGAGCACAAAACTCCTCTCCCACCAGGCAGGCGTGCATGTGGCATTAAAGCATTTGCAAGCACGAAGTGAGATTGTTTTTGCCGGGGAGCCCTGGCATCCCCAGCCCTGGGGTCAAGCCTGTAGGGATGTACATATTGGGCAGGCAGGATCCCGAGGATAACATTGACAAATGCCAATATTTGTGCAGGCAGTGTGGCAGCACACGTGCATCAGTTGGGGCATATGATTCCAGGCAGTCTGAAAGTCCAGCCCAGAGTGGCACTTTGGCCCTATGGGCTGGGCTTACCTTCCCGATCCCTGCCTGGAGGCTGTCAGTCCTGCAAGTTTCCCAGCCCCCAGCATCTCCCCAGCAGCCAGCATGGGGTGAACGTGCTGCCCAACAGCCAGCAGCGATTTCACAGCCCCTCAGTCCTCCAGTGACAGCCCCCAAGATGATGTCCTACCACCAGCACACCTGCTAACTCCATCTCTTGCTTTAGGCCCAGAGGCAGTCCATCAAACCAGAGGACATCCCATGGGTAGGTCTTTTAGATTTTCGGAGCAAAATTTCTTGTGTTCTTCAGCTCTGAGCAACTAGTGAACTGAAAATAAATAAACAAACAAACAAATAAATATTAAAAATCTTAGCATGGCAAGCAAGGAAGCTTCTGTGACAGATTTATGGGATAAAGCAATATTGGCAGACGTCATTTGGGAATTAGTGTCTTAATAAAAGGACCTTTTTCATAATGGCTTGGTTCATAATTAGTTCCAAACTTCTGCATGACCACAGCTGCCAAGAAAGAACAATTGCTCGTTTAATTTAGAGCTACTCATATGTTTTCCAGCTAAATTAAACCAAAGCCAAACCGGGGAATTTGGAAACCACTGAAAATAAGGGGAACTCTGGAGTGCTTAAGAATTACTTCCTCATAAGACATGCCCAAGAGGAAGAGAGGTGCTTTTCAGTCATGGAACTGCTCTCCTAAGCATGAGGAGGATCATGCTTTCCTTCCTCTGCTTACTGATGCACCTGTTTCAGGATGAGACAACTTGTAAGTAAGGATTTTTTGCTCTTTTCCTGTGTGTGTGTTGGGGGGGGGTGTTGAGAGGACAGGACTTATTATTGAATTTTTGGATGAGTCAAGAAATCTCTGTATCTTTTGTTGGGTTTCAAAACCCAGTTACTTTCAAATTAGTTTGTTATTTTATCTTTCCAGGTTGTCAAATGCAGATAAAATGAACATGTAGCTGATTTTTTCATGGCTGTATTACCAGTTTCAGTTCAGCCAGTACAAGTCTTACATGATTCTGTGCGATGCCAGAGTAAAAGCTGCTGTCATCTGGGTTGCAAAACCCACAAAAATATTACGATTTGAATGCTTCAGAGAGGTTGTTAACTGAATCTGTTATCAGGAACACTGCAGTTTGAAAAAAAATGATCTTGAATACTGTCAGACAGCTTTTCCGGTGGTACAGACAGGAAAAGCAGTGAACTTCAGGTGATTTTTTATTAGGCAAGAGCTGGTAAATGTGACTTTGCCAACAGTTAGAAGAGCTGTAAACCCTTCAGGTTAAAGCTGAGATGTGGAGTAAAGAGGAAAAAAACACTGGACTTTTAAGTATTGATGAGGCTATTTACTGCAGACTTTGTGAATAGATCTGAAGGGTTTATTTTTTGGGATGTTCATGAGGCATCTTTCACAGCAGCGAACTCACTAAGGAAAAATATACCAACAAACAAACAAAAAATAAAAATAACAACAAAACAACAACAAACAAACTTAAAACAAACTGCAAAAAACCCTCCAAACACTCAGACGACATAAAAGTATTCCTTTCATAGTTCTAAATGTGTTTCTTCTGTAACTGCTCGATCTCATTACTTGGAAAGTTTTGAATGTGAGATCCAGGAGATTTAATTTCCCTGTGGTCATGAAACTAAATGGTCTGCAGCAATACCCTCTGATTCCAATACAGAGGAGCCCGTCTATGACAAACGCGTTATGTTATTGTACCTTCTTATTTGTAGCGCTTTTAGTTTTGGAAAGCCAAAGCCTGCAAGATTCGATTAAGCCGCAGAAGGTCGAGTTTCATTCGTTGAATTTCAACACCACTTTGCATTGGCAGCCTGGGTGGGCCAGAGAGGCGAGAGATGCGCTCTACTTTGTGCAGTATAAAGTGTAAGTACCAGGGCTTCCCACCCTGCTGGGGCTGATCCTTGCTGGGCACGTCTAAAGTATTTCTCAGGTGACAGGATGTTCTCATTCCTGGGGAACAGCCACGTCCTGCTTGGCTGCCAGCTCTCAGTTGTTTCTGCATTTATCAATCCCATAAGGTGCAGTCAAGCAGCATGAGGCAGGCAAGGAATCAGCACCTCCATGCTTATGCTCTGCACCTTCATTGCACCAAGGAGTTGAAGAAATATGTAGTTTGCAGGGGACCTCTGAAGGTCACTAGGTCCAGCCACCTGCCTGAAACAGGCCTAGGTAGGTCACGTTCTTCAGTAATAGGACATTTAAGGTATTTTATTGGCCTACCTTGCCCACAACACTGCCTCAGGGTGCCTTGCATGGGAAGCTTGAGGCAACATTAGGGGCTGGTCCTCAGGGTCTGCTTCCATCCCTGGCACACTGGTGAGTCCCAGAAATCATTACTGCCCTTGAGAAACTGTCCAGTGAAATCCAGCATTCTGCCCATCATTGAACGCCCTGACTAAGCCAAAGCTTGCCCGCCTCTCCCATGGGGCAAGTAAGAGGTGGCTTCCTACTGGGTTGGTGACCCATGTCTCTCCTTTAGATTTCTTTCTGAAAAGACAGAAACCTGTAGCTCCCAAACGCCCTTGAAATCAACCTTCCCTGTTACCAAATTGAAGGCAGTTAATTTCCATGGCAGAACGCTTGTCAGCGCCACTGGAGTAAAACAGATGGGTAAGAATCTGCATGAATGCAGGCAGTGATCCCTACAGTTTACATCCTTCCTTCTCTTTCTCCATAGGTATGGGGAGAGCACGTGGCAAAACAAAGACAGCTGCTGGGGGATTCCCAGCCATGTCTGTGACCTAACACATGAGACCTCTGACATCCAGGAGCCTTACTATGGCAGGGTGAGAGCCACCTTGGCTGGTGTCTATTCCAACTGGAGCCTCAGCAGCAGATTCACTCCCTGGCGAGAAAGTAAGTGCAAACATATGTGTCCCCCAGGAAGGAATTTGATCTTCTGCGGCATGGAATGCATCATTTCTGCTCACAATTTGCAAACATGAGCAATCCTTTTCTAGCCACAAAGCTCTACCTAAAGAAGTGAGTCAATAGCTCTCAGGTGAAGTGTTGTGCCAAAGTAATTCTCCACACACTTGAAAGCCAAGCGATTATGACTAAATAGCCATTTACCAGTAATTAGGAGATCAAAAGATCCCTTTAATCCAACCTCTTCCTCTGGGCATGGAACTACACAAATTATTTTCAGGCATTTTTGGAGCTGCTGGAAGGACAGGACTTAAGAAAATAAAAAAGGAAACATTCTTTGCTTGGGAGGAAAAGAGAGAACAGAGCTGTGTGGTGTGTGGCCACTATTCTTCTCATATTTATGTGTTTTCCTGACTGCAGGAAAGGACATAGAAAGGATACGTGCAAAGCTTTTGGTTAGTACTGTCACTGTAGTGCCACAGTATGTTGGAAAGGGAGGACTGCCCAAACACTGACCAGTAGCAATGTACCTACTGGTAAGCTCACCGTGAATTAACCCACTTTGCCCTGCTGGTCAATGCAAAATTGAATTGTCAGTGTGGGTCACTTCACAGCCCCGAAGTGCAAACTACCTTGAGCCTCCTGCACAGATGAAACCACGAGCTTTGACATAAAGCAGTACCTTGCAGCAAAACAAGAACATCTTGCCCTGTGCCACCTCCCCCTCCTGGAGGGATTAATGTGGCAGCTGCTGCCCTGTGTCCCCACATTTCTGGTGCTGCACACTCATGTATGCAGGCACTAGCTTGAATCCTTAGCTGTGTTTTACCAAGCTGATTGCAAAATATTTGAAAGTGATGATGGAAACTGCATCCTTGGCATAGCTGAAATGGTTCAAACGGATATTTTGTGCAGTCCAAGCACACAGACAAATATGAGGGAAAAAAATCAGGGCAATTTTGGAATTTTGCTTGACTGGTCAGCACTTAACAACATGCAGCTCTAAGGGATTTCAAAAAGTTTGGCTCAAAGATAGATTTACAAACACAGGAAATGTCACCTCCAAAATAACAATAACCAATAAACACCAAGAAGTAAGGATTTATGAAGTGTCATTTGAAGAGTAAATACAGCATAACATATTGTTGGTAACATGAGCATTTGTTGAATGGATTCAAATTGCATCTATGAAATATTATTAATAAACCATAATTGTGTTTATAGCTTTGGGTTTTTTCCATAGCTATTATAGGACCTCCAATGGTAACTGTGGTTCATAGCAACACATCCATAACAGTAAAGCTCCAGGCTCCACATTCCCCTTATAAAAGGAAGAGAGGCAGCAAAATAGCAATGACAAATTATTATGATCTGCTGTATCAAGTCTTCATAATTAACAACTTGCTAGATGAGGTAAGAGTATATTCAGATATGAACCCTTTACTGTTGAAAGTTTCAGGAATTGAATTTGATTGAATTGAGTTGTAATTCCTCCCTGTATTATTTTCCATCAACTTAATACTTCATAATCTATGACCTAGATTAAAAAATTGGGACAGGAGAGGAATTGGGGGAGGGGGAGATTTTCTTTAAAAAGCATAAATAAGTTATTAATGCTGTTGAGTTTGTGTAAGTCCATGTACTGTTCTGCATCCTCTGTTCTCATCAAACTTTACTCACAGACACACTTGCTAGGGAAATGTGCTTGACTGGCTCTTTTTTCTCCACTCTGTGTGAAGCAACACAGAGTCCTGGTGTATGAAGGGAAAGACAAGGCTATTAAAATACAAGATTTGAGGCCTGGAGTCAGCTACTGCATCGTGGCTAAAACGTACGTGCCGATGCTGGACCGCAGCAGTGCCTACAGCAGCAGGCAATGTACCGTGCTGCAGTGACAGGGCTGGCACCTCTGAGACAGGTAAGTCACTGGCTGAAACTGGACATGACTCTGGAAGCCAAGATCTATCCCCTCACCAAAGGCAGATACCCCCCAAAAGCAGAGAAAAAAGTGTGTCATAGAAACTGCCATCCCACATGACAATAATAGCTGGAATTCTTACCTCATCTCAGATACACATCAGGTAAGAATGATGAGGCCAAGATGATTAGAGGAATGGGACAGACAATTATTTGCATGCTGGCACTGTCCTCACAAATATCTGCTTCTTCCCTTTCTTTAAACAGTTATACATAGTATAGTTAAATAGTTATACATAGTATGGCTTTCATAATTTTTTTTTCTGTCAAGTAATAATTAATTAGGAAAATGAGTGACCTCCAACTTTATTAACATGCAATTCTCTTGTAAGCTCTGCAAGCCTGTTCTGCTCAGTAATTGATCTGATGGATTACTTAAAATTAGCCTGTCCCCTTTTCATGGCCACTCTTCGGTGTAGTATGTTTAAAAATAAATCAATTAACAAATGTCATGAGTTCCCATGGGTCAAAATGCAAGAATTATCTGCACTAGGTGGTCTGAAAAATCTGGTTTTTTACTTACCTCAGTCACTAGAATATTGTCACATATCATATGCCCAGCCAAAAGATTTGCTTTTTCAATCAATCCTGCCTTGCAGGTGCAAAGGCATGGAGCATACAAAGATCTAATCCAAACTTGATTGGAATTGGCCTTAGCAAGCTCAGATCTGGGGTAACAGAGGAAAACTGGAAAAGTGTCAGAGTTTGAACCTGGGCTTCTCTTCTTGGTTCTCTACCCTAAAACTATAAAAGTTTTTCTTTCTTCTGCTTCATAATATGATGCATAACACTGGTGTCTCTTGAGTCTTGGTCAGTGAGTTTAGGCTAAGGACAGAGTCTCTTTCTAGGGGACTTTCCTCCATTTTTTCTTGCTTTCCCTGTACTGTAAAGAACTGGAAACTCAGGTTAGAGCTGGACTTCCAAACTACCTGCAGAGGGACACGACAGATGCAGGTGAATGGCATGCGTCGAATGTCAGTTCAGTTTAATACCACTCATCTTAAATGCACACACCAGCAGCAATTCTCTTTCTCTTCTCCATTACAGGGATAATGGGAGAAGATGTCTTCCATCACGGGTCCAGCTGTAAATCAGTATCTGCTCTCTTCATCTGGAATACATACTTGGATACTTTTTAAACTAACCTTTGCTGCATTAAATTATTTGATTTATCACAATCATTTAATGCTACATGAAGGTCAAGGATTCTTTGTATGTCCCGTATTACAGTTTATGATGGTATATATTTGCATTTTCAAAGGAAACGGTGTTGTAACATAAAAATAAACCATGAAAAAAAGTCTTTGTGGAAATATCCTTAAGATTGCTTCTAGAGGTTTTGTATTTTAAGTCTTGGAATTAAAATAAAACCTATAAAACAGAAGTTTCAGATACTTCATGTTTTCTAAAATGATTACAACTGAAAATGAAAAAAAAGTGTCCTTTCTTTAAAATAAGAAATGTACAATACAGGAGTATTTCCATGCTCACAATGTCTTCACAGTACCCTCAACATAGTATTTCTGACAGTGAAACCAGTATGTGATTAACCAGGAATGCATGTAAACTAAAACAGGAAAGATCCTCTCTTCTAGTCAGTGAAAGACAATTAAAGGAAAGAGACCCTTGGCAAGGTTGCTGATGAAACAAAACTCTGTGGAGTGGTTGATAAACCAGGGGGCTGTGCTGCCATTCAGTGGGACCTTGATAGCCTGGAAGATTGGGTGGAGAGAAACTTAGTGAGGTTCAACCAGGGCAGGTGTAGGGTCCTGCACCTGGGGAGGAATAACCCCAAGTACCAGAACAGGCTGGGGCTGACCTCCCAGAGAGCAGCTCTGCAGAAAAGGACCTGGGAGTCTTGGTGGATGACCAGCTGCCCATGAGCTGGCAGTGCCCTTGTGGCCAGGAAGGCCAATGGTATCCTGGGGTGCATCAGAAAAACTGTGGCCAGCAGGTCAAAGTGGGTGGTCCTGACCCTCTACTCAGCCCTACTGAGACCACATATAGAGTGCTGTGTCCACTTCTGGCTCCTCAGTACAAGAAAGACAAGATGTGACTGGAGAGGGTCCAGTGGGGAGCCACAAAGATGACGAGGGTTCTGGAGCATCTCTTTTATGAGGAGCATCTGAGGGAGTTGAGCCTGTTCAGTCTAGAGAGGAGAAGACAGATGAGATCTCATTAATGCGTATAAATATCTCAGAGGTGGGTGCAAAGAGGATCGTGCCAGACTCTTTTCAGTGGTGCCCAGTGACAGGATGAGGAGCAATGGCCATAGACTAAAACACAAGAACTTGCACCTCAACATGAGGGAGAGTCTCCTTACATTGAGGGTGGCAGAGCACTTGAAGAGGTTGCCCAGGAAGGTTATGGAGTTTTCCTTTCTGGAGACATTCAAAACCCACCTGGATGCATTCCTGTGTCACCTCTAGGTAGCCCTGGGGGGAATGGACTGGATGATTTCCAGAGGTCCCTTTCAGCCCTAAGAATTCTGTGATTCTGTGACCTCTATTTCAGCCATTTCATAGTAAATGGTGACTGAATGCTGACCATCACCTGTGATTTCTAATGATTTTAGTCCTTCATCTTACAAGGGAAAAATTGCTTGGGGAAGGTTTGGATAGTGACTCACTAAGCCACACCAGGAGGGAAGAGGTGAAATAGCTTTTCCAGATCTGCAAGGTCTGTAAGTAACGATAATCTTAGTACTTAACTACGTTCTGTCATTGCAGATTAAATGAGATGAGGTGAGAGTGGCCCAGACACAAAAGGGCAAAGCAAGCCCTGGGAAAAATGGAGATCCCAGCTACATAATCACTATCCACTTTTCCCTTAATTCACATACACAAAGGTGGATCAATTCAGTTTAAGTATCAGACTTTGAGTTCTCCTAAGCCACATCCAAAGCATTTTTCCTGGTCTGTCACTAGCACCTCTCCTGAAAGCATCAGAGCTGAGAGCATCAAGATGCTGGCAGTAGACATTTGGGAAGAGGTTGTGTTTAAGGAAGTTAGTGCTGGTCACTCTTGCCTTCAACAAAATGAAAGAGGTAATTACAAAATAAATATTTCCACCACCTGATTCTAACACATGATATATTTGAACAACTAGGTTTTGCAGACAACATCCAGCCATATCCACATATCTAGTCCCTAAAACCAGTTTTCTTTCACCACTTTTTGCTCCTTTCCCAATTCTTCTAGTTGTTTTGCCCACTCATATCCCATAGTTTCTTTATTTAGGTAAGAAGCAAGCCTTTAAATCTCTGTGCAATACCTCATGCCAAGACAGGTGTGAGATCCCACAGAACCCTGTTGCCCATCTTGCACTGGCCAGAAAAACTGTCCAGGCAAGCTACTAAGAAATAGTCTGTCTTACATTTCAGCAGTGGTAACTTCATCCACTTGTGGGTTATCACAGCCTGAAACCAGTATCTGTAGTAATTGAAGTTCTTTCTCAAATTCACTTATTCCCTTAGGGTAGCTTATGTTGCCATTGTTACACAAAGATAAAGCTTTATCAGGGAACAGATTCCAACATTTCCAGATACTGTACCTATGTCACATGCAGAGGGTAAATGGTTTTATAGAAAACATTACCAAAAAAAAACAAAAAAGAGAGAGAGAGAAAAGGAAAAAAAAGAAAAAAGAAGAGGCAGAGCCATAAGAGTACCTGAAGCATTCAGACCTTGCTAGAAATACAGCAGCTGCCATGCTACGGGTCTATGAAGACATTTAAANTTCATCCACTTGTGGGTTATCACAGCCTGAAAACAGTATCTGTAGTAATTGAAGTTCTTTCTCAAATTCACTTATTCCCTTAGGGTAGCTTATGTTGCCATTGTTACACAAAGATAAAGCTTTATCAGGGAACAGATTCCAACATTTCCAGATACTGTACCTATGTCACATGCAGAGGGTAAATGGTTTTATAGAAAACATTACCAAAAAAAAACAAAAAAGAGAGAGAGAGAAAAGGAAAAAAAAGAAAAAAGAAGAGGCAGAGCCATAAGAGTACCTGAAGCATTCAGACCTTGCTAGAAATATAGCAACTGCCATGCTACGGGTCTATGAAGACATTTAAAATCTGAAAGTTTTTTGATTTGATATAATTATGAAAAATGTGCAGCATGTATGCCGCAAAAAAGAATAAAAGATCTGAAGAAATCTTGCACAGTTGTGTGCTAAGTTGTGTGCTAACCAGATTTCACTTCCTCAGTAACAACACAGACTTACAGAAAGCAGCGCAAGAGTTGCAGGAACCCACTTCCATTCTGACCGTACCGTGATTTATTACTGCCAACCCCATGATGTTCTGCAAAAGCAAGTTTTCCCTTTCCATTTGAAATGCAAATTTTCTTTCAGTGCTGTTCTGACATGTAATTTTACTGGGGAAGGGTTTGGTAGAATGACTAGTGCTGTATTTTTTTCCCCCCAAAGGCTGAGTGGTCTGAACTTACAGCTTCCAGATAGACTTGGTAAAGCAGTAACTTTAAAAAACATTTTATTGTGCCTTAGACTGCATGCTATACTGCTGTTTACAACTCTGTGAAGGTGGAATGGAGAAAGAGTTCTCTTAACTACAGCTGGGACTTCCCTGCTGGCAAGTCGGTGTGGAAATACCTGGAAAAGTGAGTTCTAGCCCTCCCTTCTCTTTCTCCTCATGGGCACAAGCAAACCATCTGCTGTGGGTCCACATCTCCAGAACTGCCCAGGCTGGCACACAGCTCCACAGTGGGTTGTGCACATGCACACCATTCAGCTGAGGATGCTTTCACATTGTTGGCTTGGCTCCTTCTGGCAAAAAATTTGCAAGACCTGGCTGAAAACACTCTTCTCTTGTTTTTTAGTCACTTACACAGCAGGCATTTTCTAACCAAGTGCCAAGTGCCAGCTTCTGTTTCAGGAGAGAGAGAAATGCCAACCTCTGGGGCTATGGCACTGGGAGAGAAAGATCAAGCAGTGTAACAAAAACAGGACTTGTGAGACCTATTCTGCAAACTCTCACCTGCCACGTTGCTGAGGGATGTCTGCAGGCATGGACACAGCCTGTCACAATGGCCTCGTCTGGCCGAGCCTCTCTGTCATGGCTGAGGGTCCTGCCAGTGAGAAATAGACATTATTTCTTTTAGAGTTTGCAGTTGTGGATTTTATTGTGAAGTGGAACCCGTCCCACAAGGGCCTACCCTTCTTTCTTTCTTTTGTTTGAACGTATCTTATCTGCCAGATAGAATAAGAGCTTATTGCCTACTATAAATGAGTTTAACTTCCTTTTCTGCTGGCACTCAGAAGAGCAATATTCAGCTACCAGAAATTCAAGAACAGGCCTCCAGAAAAGCTGATAGAGCAACAGCAATGAACCAGATGCTCCAGCCTTATAAATTAGGAGAAGATTATGCATAGCCAGCTGTACCATATAAATGCCCAGTTTTATAGGATGCCGTGGTCCTTGGTGTTTATCATATGGTGCAGCATCTGGCCGGTCCTGTTCATACCTCCCATATATCTGCTTTAATCAGATGTGGACATGGGGTTTATATACTTGCATGGCTCGATCTCAGCTAAGAACCACTTTGCAGCCCAGGGTGGGGTTCTGTTGTGAAATGACATTGGCTTTTGCCACAGATCTGTTAGACATTATCAAATATTCCAGACTGCAGGGATTAATCATAAATAGGTGGGGTTTTCTATGGATTTCAATGTTTGCTACAAAGATCAAATATACTAATCTGTAAACTTGTCTTAAAAAAAAAATAGGAGAAATCTCAAACTCCTGAGTATTAGTTTGCCACAAAGGATGCAAGACACAAAACAAGGGTGCTTTCTGCAGAGAAGGGAAGGGAAAGAAATTACACTGGTGTTCATGATCAGGAAAGTTAGAGTTTCCTTTGCAACTTGTCTTCAGAATCTTTTATAAAAGGTTTCCATGGAAAGAAAAAAAGCCTTTTAAATGTAATTCCTCAAATTATCAAGTCACTGGCTGTTTTATTGTGTTATGTGTTTACTCCACTGAAAACTCACTTAAAGAAGTCACTGCTATCAGAATTTTGGCTTGAGATGGGGAAAAATGGGAAGCTTGAGCCCCGATGCTTACAAGGAAAGGAATACTTGAAAAAGTTCCATGATCTGAGGTAAATACTGAAGACAGTTTTAAATTTTTAAACATTTTTCTCTTTTCTAAGGCAGTGGGGCCCCAGCGCTGAGTTGCTAAATATCCTTAAAAATGAAAAAATGCAGCCCAGGAGTATCACACTGAGGACTAGACTCTTCAGAAATGTCCTTACTTTTAAACACAGGAACAGGATGGCAGTGAAGACTCATTGTGCTAATTGTTATACCCACAAAGGAGCATCATAAAATTTTTATTAAATTAATTTATTTCAGGCAATATCTTTATAATACTTTTTTTTGGGGGGGGGTTATAAGAAATCACAAGTCATACCACTTTCCAAGAAATAGCCATAAACTCTTGTTTTTCATTTTTTACAGCAGAGAAGAATTTTTTTAACATTGCTTTTTATGTGACTGGATTTGTCTAATAGCTGACAAGCACGTGGTTGTTATAGGGCTAAGGTTTTATTTCTAGGCTAACTTCTCAATATAAATTCTTATATTTGGAAGAAAAAAGCTACTAGAAGATATCAGCAAAAGGACAAACAATAGTGCTGTCTTTGTTAAATCAAACTGAAATACTTCCAGAGGGTCTGTGAAATCATGCCCTGAGTGGAATCAGACTCAGAGACACAAACCTGGAGAAGAAACTGCTGGAAAAGAGAGAAAAGGAAATAAGACAAAGTACACACAGACAGGGGCTGGGGGCAGAAAACATGCAGCACTAGAGCAGAAAAGTGTATTTCAACAAGTGTAGAAATAGGAACAAAGTAATTTGACGTACAACACAGACATTAAGCAGTTTCTGCCTTGGAACACGTGAGCGATATTTCTGTGGAGCGAAACTATTTGTTATGTGTCTATAGTCAAGGAGAATATATACCTATTAAGGACACAATATACATGTGTTCTGATCAGAGACCATTTCAGCTATTTCAACAGCAACCTTAGAGGGAGAAGAGACATTACAGAGAAGATTTCTAAAGCCAGAGAGAGAAATTCATACAGATTAGCAGACATGATGAGGGATCTGCATGAGACCCTCACGTCCTGAGGGTGGCAGCTGAAGTCATGCACACAAACATCTGTGCTTGGCTGACTGAAGCTCTACCCCAGTCGCTGAAATACTACTGTAATGTACTAATGGGATATTTACCAGGTATAAGCTGGACCCTCACGTCATGTGTATTTGATTCGTAGGGTTACATTAACAAGTCCAAAGAGAAAACCTGGTTATGGGGGTGAAATGCAGATCAGATAATGTTGATGTGTACACTGGCGTTGCCGGGTGCCTTGAGCACAGTAGCCTTTCAAGTGAAAGGACCTTCTCCTTGCCTTTGAATAATTACTTTTATATTTGAATGATCACTTTTAAATTTGAACGATCTTGTGGAAAATGAAGTAGGATGAGTGAAACTCTGGAAAATGAATGTGAAGAGACTTCAGAAATTGACTGAGATCCCAGTTTGGTACTTCTTTTTATCACATTCATTCTAAATACTTTCTTGAAGTTCATTCTCTCACTCACTGAAATACTGCTCCACTCTCATAAATAACATGAAAATTTATGCTAAAGGTACAGAAACTTACTAAATAAATAGTAAAATCCTCTTGGCTGCACAAGATGTATCATTATGCTATCCCTGAGCACACAAGGACATTATTTCTTGCCAATTTTCTCCTCGTTGGTGTTTGCCACAGAAAGACAGATTTCCAGAAATAACAGGAGACACAATGATATAAAGTGCAATGTATTCTGAGTGCTTCAGATTTTGAAACACAAGAGGCTGGGATCAAGCACAAGCAGTGGGAAAAGCAGCTGAGCAGAACCTGCCCAGAATTAGGAAATCCAGCTGGGAGACATAGTGAGATCGGTTATTCTGTATGTTCCAATCATATACCTCCTTGCTCTTCCAGCTGTGCTATGACCTCAAAAAAGAACCAGAGCCACAAACAAGCAAGAGGTACTGCAGCTATGTGATCCTTTCAGTGTGTGCAAACAGAGTATCTGTGATGCACTGGAGAAAAGCTGGCCAAAATGGCTTGTGCTGGGAAAAGGTACTTTCCCTAATTTTTATACCTGCTATGTATTAAAGACAGCTGAAAGCACCAACTCAAATACCATTGGTCATCTAAAGGAACATTATGTTGTTCGTATTTTTACCATGGCTGACTGTTACAACAAGAAAAGATTTTGCTACTTCCAGGTGAAGTAGGAAAAGTAACATTTCAGAATGAGACCATCAACCTGACCATACAGAAGAGCCATGCATTGGTGTAACAAACACCTGGTGACCTGTGGCAAGAAACATGACCCCTCAAGGTCCAAGGATAGCCAGTCATGTTATGGGGTAAGGTGGGGAAATAAGCCAAACAGGGGAGGGCAAACTGAACAGCACAGAAGCTTCAGCTGATTTTCCATAAGCCTCTGCAATGCGTGTGGATAGTATCAACGAAAGCACTCCCAGAGAAATATTTCTCATGAAAAACTGGAATTTTGCTGAGAGGAAAAAATACCACTTATTAAAATATCGTTCCTAACATTTTGGTTTTTGAGTGAAAAAACAAAATAATATCCTCTTCTCGGTAGGGAAAAAAAGCCCCATGTCCTTAATTTTCCAGGCTGTGAGATTTCCAATGACATGTCTAAATTTCCTGGAGTAGGACAGGAGTGGAAATTGTCCTTGATGGTTCTGGTCAATCTTTATCTAACACATCCAGTCAGAGCTCATACTGCAATCAGTGACCTTTGGGAATGCTTTTAGTGAGGTGCTATTTCTCTGAAAGCAGTATAATTCAATATATAATATTCAATGCTCCTGCCAGGATTGCAGCATACATACATAATCCAAGGCAGCAGGTAAAAAGAGGACATTGCTCTGCACACTCGTCAGTCTTATTTCAGCAGTTGAGGTTGTTCCAGTCATCCTCAGCCTCTTGTTACTGACAGCCCTGTGATTTCACCAACAGAGACTGACAGGTCAGCATTACATTGACAAGAGAACAGAGGGTGTCCCCTGCCTTGGGTCAGGCCTCTTCCCGGCTCCAGGGGCTCTGCTCACATTGTGCAAGTTTCACAAGTCACACTTCACAACACCTTGTTTCCTTGTTGTGCTGGCTAGAAAGAAAAAAACAACATCCAAGAAACTTCTGCTGTGTAATCATGAGGGTCCAAACAGCAAATTGAGTATTAACTCCCACTCTGCGCTTCATTTCAGCTGGTGAACAGTGCAGAAGAGGGTGTGCCTCCACAAATAGTCAAGATTAAAAACATATGTTTAATGTTTACGATCCAAACACCAGTGCTAGTATTTCTAGCGAATTTCAAGACTTGAGCAAGCGGAAGACTGAAGTGACACAACCAGCAAGCCAAAAGCGGAGACTGGAAGACATTACACCCACGTTAGGCAGGCACAACAGGACAGAGCAAATAGCTGCTTATATTATTGAACATGCGGTATTAATGTAACATTTCTTAAGTAGAAGCAAGTTTTGAGGCACTTACCTAGACCTTTGCAGATTATGTCCTTTCCAGCCTTAAAGCACTTCAGTTAGCCAGAGAACAGCATGGACAAACTCAACAAGACAGCTGGTCCAGTGGGTTCAAGTCCTAGGGCATCCTTGGGATATGAAGAAGACAGGATTCCCCAAAACTATTTTCAGTTTCTTAGTGGCAAAGTAGGAGAAAAGAGTGAGAGGTTCACTCTTCCCTCTTGGCCATTTTGCATTTGCTGTCCTGGCTTGGGAGTCTGTGTGCTTAACCCGCACAAGCAATTTACTCATGATTTTAGGCAAGGACTGAGCAGGTACTGGTGAGTGGTACTGGACGTAATGGTGCGGATGACTGTAAGTCTGGGGTGGTATCACAGTTATTTGGAGAGGCTGTGAAGCAGAAGTAGGGACAGACTCTCTGCTTGCTATGGGCTGTGCCAAAATCAGAGCCAGCTTTCACAGTCCAAAGGCTAACTTCACACAGTGATACAGGTAATCTGTTCACTTGCTTAGGGACAGCATTTTAGCCATGGTCTGCATAAAAACACCAGATGTGAATGTTTCACTACCATAGAAAAATCAGAATTACTCGGTAGAGAAAATCCCAATTTAAGTACTACAATTCAAAAAAAAAAAAAAATCAAACCACAGTCATAGGGTATAATTTCATTTTTCATTGATAAGCGTACTTAGCTTGGCAGAAGCCAGTCCCGGAAAATTACATTTCAGAACTGAGCCTGTAATGAACACGTGAACTCTCCTTTTTTAAAGAAAAGTGTAAAAAGGAGGGATTTATTCCTGAAACAAATCTGCATTACTTTTCTCAGAAGAGGTACATTTCTACTCAGTGTACGCATTTATTACAGGCTGGAAAACAAATTAAAGCTGAAAAGAACAACAGCTAAATTGCAAATCCCAAGGTGATGTTTTCTAAATAAACCCAGGAACTATAAAAAGAAGTGTGGCTGAACCATATATGGGATTATACTGACATGTTGTGGCAAGATGGAAGTAATGCAATGCCTAAATCATATCTATGACCATAAGCTACTCTACTAGGCTCTTTCCTCTGCTTGAGGAGCAGAGAGAAGTCTGGGGTCCTCAGTTCCAGACTGAGGACAGGGACAAGGAAACTGAGAAAATATATGAGCAAGATGTCCTCACTGGATCCTTCCAGTGTTTCCAACCATGGTATGTGGAACAGTGAAGTCATTTCCACATTTTAGCATGGAGAGATGCAGAGCAGATTACTTCTCTGTCTTAATCCAGAGCTGAAAACCCTCATCCCACACAGCTGCAAATGTGCATTTGGAGGTCTCCAACCTCTGAGCTTTCAGCCAGTTGGAAAGCTCTCTGTTTTAAAAAAAAAAAATCCCTGACTGATTCAGTTGAATAATCTTTCCAGTATCACTGATACTTTGGGAAAAAAAGTTCAGGCACAAGCTGACATGACATTTTCAGAGGAAAAAGGCCATGCAGACAAAATAATTAACAGAACTGTGGCAGTGGAAAAGCTCCTCAAGCGTGGAATTATAAAGCCTTTCCATCTGTGGAGTCACAAGAATCAGTCTCAGTGCTGGACAGCTACAACTCATCCTAACCATGGTAGGATGAACAGCCGTGGTAGGGAGGTAAAGGGTGACATGAACCAAGGCTGACCACCTGTGGTTCCACCATGCCATCAGCTGCACAAGCTGCAGGGCTTCTGCAGAGTTACTTGGTGCACCTTCTTTCTGGGCCATGAGAAATGTTTCAAACGTGGAGCATCTTTGTAGGACCATGAGGATCACAGTCATTTAAACAGCAAGGCAGCTAGAAGAGCTCATCTTTCCTAGGTAAGAAAAAACATGTTCCTGTGAGGAACACATTATTCAAAAATTATTGACTTCAGTGGGAGTTAATAATCTAAATACCCCTACTTTCAGAGTGCCTTAAATACTTTCATGTATTTATCTTTGTAGTATCCATGTGAAATAGGGAAAGGCACTAATCAGTTTGAAAAGTTTTCAGAGGTATTTGTAAAGATGTCCAGTCCCCTTTGAACTAAGTGATTGCTAAGATTACACAGAAAGTTTGTGAGCAATGCGGGGAACTAGATTTTGTTTTCTATGATTTCAGGACCTCAAATAGTAGACTGCTGTGATACTGCCTATCACACAAAAATAATCATCAAAGTAATACATGAATGCCAAATTTGATGTCTTCCTTTGCAATAAAGATAATGGCAGAGTTTATATCACAGTCAACAGGTTCAGTGGTTGAAGGTCAGCCGGGACCATAAGTGCCAAATTATTTTAAGGGGAAATATCCATTCTGGTAAGCTGTGTTTCAAAAGATGCAGGAAGTTACAGAACGGTTGGCTCAGCAACAGAAAGGACACTCCCTTCTCTGAGTCAGCCCTAGAATGACTAAAGATCATTCCCTCTTTTTTACTGCTTGGAAGAAAACACCGAAATATGTTCTGTGCTTCAGCAGAAAATGTCAAGTCATTTACTTCTCAGGCCAGCAAAAATGTAGACACTCAACCTACAGCTTGAGATGTGCTAACCACTGCTATGTCTTGATCTTTAAACTCTGCTGTAATATAAAAACAGATTCCTATTTATAACACTATTATGTACAAAGGGAATTGAATGAAGCAGCCGCACTTTTGACTGTGCTGAACTTTATGTTGAGGAGAAATTAGTCTTGTTATTCCCTGTTACATTGGCTCCTCAAGTACAGAGAGGTATGCAACTAAAAAAGAGCTGTGACTCCTGTAAAGAACCTGCAGTCCACAGAAAATGCGCAGGCAATGCCTGTTATGCCTACTCAGGAATGTTTTCTGGAAGTGAACTATATGACATATTATTATCAGTACTATAAAAGACATCTGTAGCAAAAGGAATAATTTTTCTGTGGCTGCTGGAACCTCACACAGTTGTTTCACATCCCTACCGCTGCCTCGCATGTAATTCTCCTCTCTATCCTGACATAAATGTTAGTTATCAGAATAAATACAGATACAAATACCAAATGGCTTGAAGTTTACTCAGAAGAAAAATAAAAAACATTATCTGCAAAACACTCAAAGTACACCAGTGGTGAGAGGGTTTAAATAAGTATTTCTTTATTACACTTACAATTTCCTTGGTCAGAGACAAGAAAGTTGAAAAAAGCTTTTTCACAACCCAGTGCTTCTGATGCTAACATAGCATTGTGCTTCCTTGCACTGGTAAATTTTTTTGTATCTTATGTTGCTGCAGAGACTAGAGAAAGCCACTCCAGCCAACATGCTGGTTACCAGGGCCAAAGTTCACCCTCCCACTCTGCACATGCCACTGCCTACATCCCGGAGCAGTGCACTGAACCACTGCATAAGTGAGCTGCTCCTGTCTGGGGTGAGCCCAGCCGGGCCTGGGGCAGCCCCTGGCACACACCGACGTGCCAGCTGCCCGATTTTGGTGACACCCATCTTTACATCCCGAGGAGCTGCACAGCTGTCAGCAGTGCAGAGTCTCCTTCCAGACTGTGCTAAAGGCTGCACCTGTACACGAGCAGCAGCATCCCTCCAGCATCCATGGACTCCTGTTCCTGCAAACAACAGGGGTGAGAGGAAAGCCCTGCCTGCCACCTTTCCCTTTCAGTAACCTGATGCATAGACAGCTTCAGACTCCCTCCAGGCTCTCCAGCATGCCAGGAAGGCAATGGCAAGGCACGAAACCAGCAGTCAGGGTGTGCCAACAGTGCAGATTATAACAAGAGAGGCAAGACACAGAAAAATTCCAATGTGGGATTATGGTAATAAGAAAGAGACTTCTCCCCAGCAATTCAGGCACTTCACCGAAGATTGTGCACTGCACTAAGCATGATGCCTAGAAACTAAGTACTTCAACACTGAACGCTGCAATGCTGAATGTTGCAGGGCATGAATCCCATTTGTCTCCCTACCCCATGGAGCCCTGTCAGAAGAGCAGAATTTTGCAGCCATGTGGTGACTAGCAACCTGTTGCTGTGGGGTTCCAGTAACCTTTCCCGAAGACTGATAAGCCCGTGGAAATAATCAGGGAAGCGATATTTGCTAAATGTTCATGGACATTCTTTATTGTTTCTCCCAGCCTCTCGGCATGGGGGCCAGCACCAGACTGCTTGCTCCTGGGAAAACCCCCAGTATTCCCGGGCAGGGGAACATGAAAAGGCCAATGAGGACAGGACTAGGTTACATGTGACCAAAGAGCAGGGAAAAACCCATATGTCCCAACCATTCCAGGGCCCCTTCTTCCCAGGGGAAAGGGGGGTGAGCCCCAACAGCAACCCTCTGCAGGAAGCAGACAGGAGGAGAAAACAGACCACATCAGAGCATCTTGTGAGTTGCCAAAAGAATACATGTGCTACCTTGAAAAACTTATCATTTGAACGCTTGAAAATGGCAATTTGCTTTGAAAACTCTTATCAGCATTTCAAATTTGGCCCTTAGGTACAGTATCTATGATCTTTCCAGAGAAACCTGAAGAGGCAAAAAGCCTTGCTTTCCTCTTGACCTTCTGCTTCTCCTCGAAGGTGAAGTCATGGAGAGACAACGTGACAGTCCTCTGGTTTCTTGACACTCACATCTTGACCATGCAAGGAAGTTTCTGTGGGTAAAAAGTATGAATTTTAGACCTGATGAGGTTTTCCCATACAGCTAGCTCTACGCTCTGATTTCTTTCACTTTTGTTTATAGGACAAACTTAACTCCTGACCCTTCCCCTGATCTGCTGAAATCATCAGAGCACAAAACAAATGTAAAAGTTGAAAATCTGATTTCCCGAGGGTGAAGCCTGCTACACTATGAGCACACATGTCAGTGACAGAAGAGAACTGGTAGAAACTCAGATGGTTGTGATACTTGCTGCTATTTAAACAATTAGCTTTTACACTATTAATAAAACTCATAAAAACTTCTGCACAGCAGCAAAACCAGACCAGTAAGGACATGACTGGAGCAGAGTACAGAAATAGAAGGTTTCCTGAGGTGAGATTAGTCAGGCAATGGGCAAGTGGCAGCATACCTGCTCCGAGATGACAGCAAAGCCCAGGGGACCATTAAAGGCAATAATAGTAAAACAGCTGGTGGGCAGGGTTAAACATGAATAGCCAATTTTTTTAAAGATAAAACTCTGCCTCATATGTGCTCAGAGGTTTTATACAGAGTTTTGTGAACACACACACAATTCAGGCAGTCGAGCAACTGGCTATATACTCGAATGTCTCTGAAGCAGGCAGCCTCAGCTGTCAGACGCCAGCTTTGGTCCACCTGTAAATTCCCCACTTTCCCATGTGATTTGCCAGAAAGAGGTATTACTACGACTGGAAACAAGTTTATGCCTGTTCGCAGTTCCTTTAAAGTCAGATTGTTGCTCTGACCTCCTGTGCTACTGCCTCTTGTCAGTAACATGCCATAAGAGATGAGGAAGTACCAAATATAATAATTAGATTTCCACGGCATTGTTAATGTGAGGTGTAAGTCAGCTCAAACTGGCACACTTGCTATCTTTACCATTATTTTAGAAAATATCACAGCATCAATCAAGCCAAAAACTTCCCAGATAATTTCCTACATTTTAGCACTGTACCAACGGTAAAATGTAATGGGACTGTAATTTCTCTCTGTAGGCAGATGGCAAGACAACACTCAGAGCGTTGTAATGACCATTGTGAGGTGTTGTTAAGACATGAATTAAAGCTCCTGGACCATAAAATCGTTTTTTTAATAGATTTTATATGTATGAACTACATTATGGACACATGCTTTCAGTGTGGGCTCATCAAAATTACCGGAAATTAAGAACATGCTTAGCTGGTACTTTTGAGGTTGATCTGATTATGTGTCACCCATCTAGCTTTGTCTACATCTGTTGCAGTGGGGTGGCTGCAACCTTTCCCTGGGAGACAGCCTTGGCCCATGGAAGAATCAAGGAGACGATATTTGATAGATGTTTTCAGATTTTATTCCCCCTTGCCGCACATGGCCGGAGCCCAGCAGGGACTCCGACAGCGACTGCCCCCTAGAACAGCTCTAGAACAACCCCCCGGGAGTCCCATGGACACCGCCCTAAGTGCAGAACTCCCGCGGGCTACATTCAAACTGACCAATAGGGGACAGGGAGAGAGAAACCCTGTGCCCCAAGCATCCACTTATGCCCACCTCCCCCACAGGGAAGCACCTCTTCATACATCTAGCTGTTTTCTCTCATGGAAGGCCCTGTCAAGGTGAATCCTCTGACATACAGTTTCAAGTGTTGCAACACATCCTGTGAGGTAACTTCAAATCAAATGGAATTGAAACTGCACCTTTGAGCAGCCTCTTTCAGGCCAAATATCCAACATGAGATTAGAAACTTTATTTATTTTCAACACTGAATTCCAATTTTAATAGGACTCCATTGTAAACATACATCCGGGACAGGATGTAGTTGCCTAAATCAGGGAAGCAGGTACATTTCAGGTACTGAGGGTATCCTGCCTGGTCTTCAGCTCCCACTGCAAAAGAGATTTCAGGCTTCCCTGTAACACATAGGCCTCCCTATACCTGTTTTTGCAGGTGTCCTGGATACTCAAGGAAATGGTACCCTGAGTATCTGATATTATCAGCTACCAGATATTGGTATCTCTGTCCTTTTAGGTGATGATGTATTTTCCTCCTGCAAGTTCTTGGCTGAGGTGCAGCAAATCACACACCCTCTTTCACATGAACTGAAAACTGCCATCAAAATGAGCGCAGGTCCTACATCAGTGTTTAGGTGCCCACTCCCAGGCTGACTTGAAGCTAGCTAATTTGGATGCTGTTAGCAAGGTAGTAATGAAAATGCCCCCAAAAGCAAACCACCCGACTACTGCAGCCCACACGGAGCTTCATATTCCCTCAGACACACTGCTATAGGCACCTCAGGTACCTCAGACACAGGTCTAGATGACACCACGAGATAGCATAACCCCGGCACAGTGAGTGCCTAGCTCTGGTTGTGAAGCGTGGAGAAAGCCATACATGTCCCTGTCTATGTTCCTGGGGTCTGTGTAACTCCACTGCGGCTGCAGTGCCACCTGGCCTCACAGCAACCCATTCTCATGACTCTGGTTGGGGAAATCTTTCCCCTTGCCTGCACAAACCACCCCTGCTACTGTATGGAGATTTTTGCTTCCTTGAAGCAGCCATGGTAGGCCAGTTTGGAAGCCAGGATACCAGACTTAAAAGGTTAATGATCTATCCATTATGCTAAATCCTATGCAGCAGCACTAATTCTTCCTATTCAGTCATCCTTTTCCCAAGAGCTTGGGACAATACGAGAGACATGGAAGGATACTGATTTATTGCTGTCATGCAAAAGGTCAATCTAAGGAAGACCAGACACCAGAGTCTGTTGCCCTATAAACTTAGTATATGACACGCTGTTTGTTAGCTTGTCTTCAAAACATCCTTTGACAAACAGCTACTATAAAAATAACATTTGGAGACTTTCAGTAACTTGCACTTCGCTTTTCTGGTTTTTTTTCCCAAAGGAAATGAGAAAATAGACCTTCCAGCATCACATGTTCACTCTGAAATGGAAGCTAAGACACTGTGATTTACCATATCAGCTACTTACACATCACATGTCCATGAGGGATGAATTGATGAAAGCTGTCACAGAAGATAACTCGACAGTAAGACTGTAGCAAAGATTTCTGTTACTGAGTCAGAAACTCAGAGTATACAAAAATCAGTTATAAATATTTTTTTCATTGAAATAAACTGGCATATCTCTCGCTTTTAAGCTCCCAACTAGAGTTTAGGACTACTGAGAAGACCAACATCAGCCTACACACACCAGTAGAAAAATGTGTTTATATATGGCATATTTTTGAATATAAAAACATTTACGTGTGTAATGTAGATATGTATTTAATTTATATGAGCATATATATTCTCTGCAAGCTGAGAGACACAAAAGAGCCTAAGCCACCACTTTTGAGCTTCTCTCTGTAGGAGAGTTACCTTCTGACAACAAGATAAATGAAGTGGCAGCTGTGTTCATTCTCTAGCATTCATGCTTGTTTAGTACTCTGATTAATGATGAGTGCTTTACTTAGCCTAATTTATCTCTCACAAGCCTTTATATGCTGCACAGAGCTCAATGTAAACTTTATGCGCAGATGCACCCACACAATAAAATGATTCCATATCGAAAATTACTTTAGTTTAATTTCAAAGTGAGTCCCCAAGGACCTCATTGGTAGGGATGCAGTATCTTGATCTGCTTTGACTTTAAGCTTGGATTCATGGGCCATCCACAAAAGTTGCAATATTGCAGTAAAAAGGTGCAGTAGATATTAAAAGAAAACAGTGTCATCCAGTTGCTACTTTGGTAAATTTTTTAGTTTATTTGGACATTTTAGAAAAAGAGCAAGGACATTGATAGAGGAAAAAACCTTTTATACTGGAAGTCCATCCTGGGAAGATATATCTATCTAAGCAAGGTAAGAAACTCTAACCTCTACTCTAAGACTCCTTCTGACTGAGAAAATGATTCCATCCCAGAAAAAAGTATGAAGCATCATGACATGAGACTTCTAAAGAAAAAATAAATAATGGAGTCCTGATGTGTCCTTATAACGATTTCTGACTACATTTCCACTATCATCCCAATAAATATTTTATGAGATGAAAGAAATTGATAAAATGGCATAATGTGGGATCATCAGAAGGAGTTTCAACACATCTTCATGGACTGGTTTATAGTAACCTTTGCACCGAGAAAGAGCCAGGTCAGCGAACTCTATATGAGTACTAAACAGCTGCAGAAGCTTAGAAATAGCCTGTGGAGGTAGAGTGGGTAACAGGAAAAAAACACCTTGTCATAGAGACAAATGCACATAGTAAAGCAGATGTGAACTCAACAACATTTACTGGCTTTCAGCAAATCCAGGAGAAATTAGGAATAACTCTCAAACTGACATGTAAACTCCTAAGAGAAGGAAGCTTATTAGTCAAAAATTAAAACATCTTCTATGTGGAAAGGCAAAAATGAAAAACAAATTAATCGATAGTTCTTCATAACAGCAAAGAAGAGGAGCCAGCTTAGAACACATATCTATGCCCTACATTTAAGTAATTCTTGCTTTTTCAGTGAGATGAATACTACCATCTATTTGGCAGGCCACTGCTGAGACCTGCAAAATGCTTGCACATCCTCATCAATTGGCTAATTGGACATTAATTTTGAGACTAATCTTACTCAGAGATGCAACTTCGGCTTTGGCTGTATATTTTCTCTTTGTTTAGTATCTAATTTTAAATGTAAGCCGATACATTGAGTTCAACTTTACTAAACAACATCGCTCTAAGGCAATTAACACAGATATTCTTTCATTAAGTTTTTTAAAATTAGAGCTTGTGTAGTAAGAAAACACAAATAAAAATTATCCTTAAACTCTTTGAGATTCTTGTAGCAAATATAAATTTAGCACTTATTTTCTTAAGGCTAAGATGCTCTAATGTATTTTGTATGACATTGACGTTGATAAATGTAATGCAGAAGTTGCAGTCTCCTGCAGAGATGAATTGTTGACATTTTAGAAAATAGGTTTAATAGAATTTACAATGACTCAAGTATTCATGCTATCAAGCATTTGTGTGGTCATATTGATTTCTTTGCCATTGCATAGAAAACAAGTAGCAACAATGCTTTACTCCTTCAGAAGTTAAGGGCATGAGTTATAGCTAATGCTTTCAAAATGATACCACTATTGCTTCTTTATAGGCTATTTGTTTCTCCATTCAATTTTCTCAAGCAACAAAATACTTGTAAAAACTTGATTTCAAGGGTTGATAGTCTGATACTGGAGTTAAGCAGAGAGGAAGAAAATAGCAGAAACTTTATTCAGAAGCTATGAGATTTGCTTATTTTCTGAACAACTATAATGAAAGCAAAATTTCTGTTTTGGTAATTGCTGTTGCTATGATAAATGCAAACTTATCCTCTAGCCTCTGAAAAACAGGGCGGTGATTCCTATTGGTAATTTCTAGTTTGTAGCCTCATTGAATATTTGCTGTGTTAAACTCCTCCATACTCACACATTCACTGTGTTCCTGCTTCTGTGAGCTTTAAAGTCACCTTCCACTTCCATGGGTTTCAAGGGACTTGTGTGCATCATAGTAACAATTATTCACAGAATCACA
Source organism: Mystacornis crossleyi (assembly GCA_013400655.1). Classification (NCBI taxonomy): domain Eukaryota; kingdom Metazoa; phylum Chordata; class Aves; order Passeriformes; family Timaliidae; genus Mystacornis; species Mystacornis crossleyi. The sequence continues at coordinate 52,165 of VYZQ01058312.1, read as the reverse complement.
GAACAAGCTGAGTTGGAAGGGACCCACAAGGCTCATCAAGTCCGACTCCCAGCCCTGCAGAGCACCATTCCCAAGATGATGGGAAGTGCCATGTCATATCTCCTGTGCATGCTCCTGCTCCACTTGGAAGCACTTTTTTCTACTATTAGGACAAAATCCTACCTTTAGGCATCTCTCCTTCCTTAACAAAACACTGCTAGAGAGACATCGCTCCCTCTTATCTACGTGCCATGTCTGTCATTTTCACAAGAGAAGCCATTCATTATTTATATGGAAAAAGCCTTCTCCATCCATTTCAGTAATTATTTCATCTGTCTCTTATAATTTATTAAGCATTTGCAATGTTTTTGCTTTTCTTTGTTACAGTATCATAACAGGGTGGTACCACTTTGAAAAGGACAGTTTCCACTCTGTTCCCAAGGAGAGGTAACGGAGCACTGTAACAGTAAAACTTCTGAATGCTTGACTCCTTTATTCACAGTTTCTTGAGTATGACCATATTTCACACATCTAACTCCTAGATGGCAGTGCTCCCTGGGCTAACAAGACCACGTTAGGCCACAGTCTGAAGAGTGATCCCCAAGCAAGCACACCATAAGTACAGTTCTGGACATGTCACACCTACCTGCGTGATGGCCATTGCATCTACGTGTCTGCAGTGACCTCTGCCCTGTGTGTGATGGCCCCAGTCTTACTGCCCATGTGTTAAAGAGTCCTGACAATGTAAGTATCCAGATTCAGGCTTCTCTGATTTCAAAGACATGACTGACTTTGGGCACTTAAGTTAATAAGTATGTCCGGCTTCCTTGTTGTTTGCGACACTCATCACAAGAAGATTTTCCAACGTGAACTGCAGTCCTCCGTTTTAGGAAGACACCTAAATTAGGTGTTGTTTTCAAAATGCAAACACATGAACAGATGATTGAAAATCAGACTTTTTAAGGCTCAGGCATGTTAGCCATGCAGATGTGGTAGCACCACAAACAACAAGCATTAAAAAACCAGCAGGTATCCAAAAATAATTTGTGAACGTAGAGTAAGCCCACAAATTCAGATGTCTGATGTAAATCCAGATGAGATTGCATCATTCTTCTACTTCTCAGGCCAGGAATGATGCCTGTAGCAGCAGGGGAGGTAGCTGAGACACCTGTCTGTGGTTTCTAGACCAAGTGCCATAGTATAAAGGATAGGTTGCCTAGGTAAACCAGGCAAAAATAGGTTTCCCTCCTGTTCCAGGTGTTTGCTAGACTCATTTCTGTCCTACAAGGCTGTATCTTAGTGTTTCTGATAAGCAATTTCAGAAGTCTGGTTTGCAGGACAGGCACATTTTTTAGCATATCGTCATCAATTTTCTGAAGGATCATGAGAGACCTCTTGGGAGTTAGGCTTAATCCTTCCTACTTTTTCACAGCAGGATTCTCTAGTTATGCCTTATCATACCACTTAATTATCCAACTAATTAATAAAGGGAAGAGGATGAAAGAAATAAAACGGCTTCAGTAGCTCAGTGAAACCAATGCATACAAATGACATGCTGAGTCATTATCCCTCTATTAACCCCTCCCAAAGAGAGAGTGGAGAGATATGCAATTTATGGTCAGTCCAATCAGGCTGCTCTTGATCCCACTTAATCCTTGGGCACAACCTTCTGATGTTCTGGGGGCTGCATTCTGAGGACAGGATAAATGATGTCTCTTCAGAAAGGATATCAGTTGTTTTTCTCTAGAGGAGGCATTAACTGATTTCCACCTGCAGCAGACAATCTTAACTCAGAGGCAAACTTCATCTTGCAGGCTGTTGGGCTCAAACATTTCCCAGAGCACTTTCTGCTTCATTGAGTGTCCTGGGTCAAGCTCAGTTGAGGATAGTGCTGTTATGATTATTACTTCTCAGTCACTGTTAGTTTTTTTTCCATCTCGGTGAACTCACTTTGGATTTGGTTTTACAAATCAGGAGTGGTCTCGGCTGTGCTCAGTGGTTCTGTTGGCTGTTCTGGGCTAGGCAAATCAGGATTTCAGAATATACCACTCAAAAAGCTCTTCAGATGTGACTTAGGAGAGTGGACGAATGACTTTTACTCCTGTGTTTGCAATGGTTTAACTTTACTCGTTTTGGTAGTATCAGTAGACTGAGACAGAACAAGAACACCTGCCACATCCTCCTACATGCAATATGACGCAAAATCATAACTACTGTTAGCTGAATGAGAGACAAGGAAAAGCTCTGTTAAAGGTATTAACAAATGTGGTCACTGTAAGGGTTGCCATGCTTTCCTGGAGTGTAAGTCTTATAATAAGCAGCTTAATTTTAGAGGGATTGTCAAAAGGAGGAGAAATAGAACATTCAGAAGAATTTGGTTTTTTCTGTGAGGAGATCTTTATTTTGTGATTTCACTGTCAAAATTATCAAGAAAAAATGTATATGTAGCAAACAGCCTATATGTGGTAGGAACCTCAGCCTCAGCAAATGGCTGCCTTTACTGCTCCGCTTAGGGTTAGGGTTACGCTTAGGGTTAGGCTTCAAAAAAACCCACAAAGCCTAGAGGTCCAGGCATGCCAAGGGGAGCATGGCACAGCCACAACACTGCTCCCTCAAAAATTTTCTACTTGGCACAACCCATGTTCTGGGAACCTCAGACTCATCAGCAAGCTGTTTTACTGCTCCATTTAGGAGTAAGGTTGAGCTTAGGGTTAGGGTTGAGAGAACAAGAAAGATCTCCAGGGACACTACAACTACAAAAGGCATGCCAAGGGGAGCACTGCCCCAATATTTCTCCATCCATATCTTTCTCCTTGGCACTACTGCCTCACAAGTGGCTGCTTTTAATGCTCCACTTAGGGTTAGGGTTATGCTTAGGTTTAGGCTTGAGAAAACCACAAAGCCCAGAGCTCGAGGGACACTGCAACTACAAAAGGCCTGCCAAGGAGAGCATGGCACTGCCACAATATTACTCCCTTCACATCTTTCTCTTTGGCACCACCCATATGCTGGGCACCTCAGCCTCAGCAAAAGGCTGATTTACTGCTCTGCTTAGGGTTAGGGTTATTCTTAGGGTTAGGGTTGAGTAAACCACAAAGTCTACAGCTTCAGTGACACTGCAACTACAAAAGGCATGCCAAGGGTAGCACGGCACTGCACCAACATTTCTCCCTTCACACCATTTTCCCTGGCACCACCCGAGTGCTGGGCAGCTCAGCCTCAGCAAAAGGCTGCTTTTACAGGTTCCCTTAGGGTTAGGGTTCCAAAAGCCATAAAGCCTAGAGCTTCAGGGACACTGGAGGGAGTCTCTTGAATTGACTCCCTTCAGTTAACCCGTGACATGGTAGAGTTGAGGTTCAGCTGCAGGTGGCACCATCTTGACACAGGACTGATATTCTGGCAACTTTGGAACGGGACAGGAACCCAGAAGGATGTATATGTCCATTTGCAACTTTTTCACTGCAGGTAACCTATATGCAAAGTATCTCCACATGTTGGCTCTTGGTATAGGAAAACTTTCTCCTTGGTCATGTTTGCATTTATCAGAAACACTTTTAAAAAGAGACAAAAGGCAAAGCATTTGCAAAAGATTCAACTGAACTATATCCAGGGTTTAGAATATGTACTGCTCTCATTCATTTGAGCTTGAACTTTAGGTAGTTCCCTGTACAGCTGTGTAGGTGTGTTCCTAATTACAGCTGTGATAAGAATGATTTTTCACTGATGATGATTGTTTTACCTCTGAGTTAAGACTACTTATTTTGTTTAGTCAATCAATCTACAAAGAGCAAAGAAGTAATTTTTAATGTGTTTCAGTGCACTGTGAGCAAAAGCAGGACTTTCTGGGCTGTTTATTTTTCCAAAGTTCTGAAAAAGAACTTTGTTTAAATGAGATTTATTAAACTCTTTATCCAAGGTCTTAAACAAATATAAACATCTGAGCCTTTTCTTTCAGCCTTTGACTGAAAATAACTGTGCTGTTTGGCATACCTCAAAAACTGTGAACTTTTATATAATCTTTTATAGTAAATGACAGAAATATTTTAGGAAACAAGATGATGAAGAATCTCTTTCACAAGAGGTACTTTATGGGAGAAGATGAGTAACTGTTGTTACACTGAAACTACTCTAGCATGAAGAATAACCTATAAACTCTGTCTGGAGGAACATGAATCATCACTCAAAACTCTCTTCCATAACATTCAGAACAATTTTATTTCACTCTCAGTTTTCTCTTCAAAATCTCTGACAGATTCATCTATCAAAGAAGGGAAAAATGCTATTTAACATATTGTTGCCTAAGTATACATTTATTTTCAAAATGTGAGTGAATTTCCTAATCAGAAAGGAAGTATCACAAATAAATGAGCTCTGTTTTATTTTCCTTTGGCTACTTTCTTTGGAGTTTTTAAATACCAGCATGGAGGGTAGCAAAGCTAGCAGTACGGCAGTCTTCCCATCGATGTGAACAGCGTCAGAGGCACTTACTGGCAAAGCAACAAGTATCAGGATTAGCAAAAGAGACACCTTCCCGTCAATCTTCTGCTGAGCTGAACAGCAAGACCATTGCCTCTTGATTGCACTAGCAAAACCTAGTAGCCTGCACCTGAGTTTTAACCTGGCTGGCAGAATACAGATTCAGCAACAGAGAACTGATGAGTAGGCAAAGGACGCTGCAAATATGAGAGACATAAAACCGTACAGTGTCAGAACAAAAGCATCCCAGTCTAACCCTAAACCAATCGGTTAAACCTAAAAAACCCTCTTATGACTTGCAAGGTGGTTGTTCAGATTACACAAGACAGATTTGTTCCTGCAGTGAGCACAAAACACAAACAACACCTTTCTCAGTTCTACATCTGGATTTCAAAACATAAGCCTGAGAGCATCTTTTAGTATTTTCAAGCACTTTTTCTTTAAGTTCCTCTGAAGAATACTACACTGTTACTGTTCTGTTCAAAGAATGCAAAGGCAAAAATTTCCTGAAATGTTTTCTGAGCAACAGTGTAGGTTTATCTTCTCCATGTATAATTTAAAAATTGTCCAAGGCAGCCTACCTGCATCTTAAATTACAATTAAAAAATTTCCATAGCAACATCAGTTGAAAATTTCCATCAGCAACATCAGTGTGAAAGGCTGGATTGGATTGTGGCCATATGTCTGAAGTTTCCAGTTCCTTCTAGTTCTCATGTTGTTCTTTATGAATATATTTGGCAATGTCTGATGCTATATGCATTGAAATGACTTTCATTTACACTCCTGAGTTAAACTATTTACAGAGTAAAGTATAGGCCCTCGATTTTTTAAGACCATCCCTCTCTTTGCTGGCAGGAGGAAAAGTCTCAGAAAAGTTCTTGTCTTCACCAATAGCAGGCCCAGATCCAGTGGGATGCTTCTAGGATGCGATGCTCTTGACTGAAACTCTATTTTTGTTCAAACAGGGCTTTTCTTATTGCTTGCAGACAACAAATATGGTCTGTAGAAATATCTGTGCAGTCCATCTACCTCACTCTTCGCCTGCCAACACACCCAGCAACAGTCACCACCCAAGCACAGTGAACATATCACCATCAACTGGCAGAAACACAAGGCCAGACACTGCCAGCCTCAGGCAAATTTCCAGTGAAAGCCAACAGCAACCTAGACTGAGAAAGGAGCGTGGGATTACAGGTAGTGTTGGAGCCAAAAGCTGTGTGTGCACTGTTCCACAAAGTAAACATATTTCTTAGAAATGTGAGCAGTACTGAGAATGAGAGGGAGATTGCTGAAAAGCTCAACTATAACTTGATTTCAACTGCAGCTCTTGTGATCAGGGAAAGAGAAAGAAAATAAAAAAGGGCACTCACAGTCCCAGATTGATGCAATCAAGCTGGTTAACACTCCCCACCCTCTCAAGCACAGAATTTCCTCCCTCCTGCTGGGCTTCTAGGGCTAAGGATATCAGGTGAAAACCTCAAGCCTGCCAGCAAGTTCCTTGGACAAGCAAACTGCTCCTGAACACCTGTCACACAGCATCTTATCAGGAAGGATTATCATCTCTTTCTCACACTTATTTGACACAGGCAGAAGCTTATCCCAACACCATTTCAACACCCAGCTGAAAAGGAGAATAAAAGTATCAAGGATTGGATTTTTTCCTTTTATGATACATAATCCTAAATGTTCTTCTGACTTTTTCCATTGTATAGCTACATTAACTTCTTGAACTATTTTTTTATAATAAAGAGTAAATTCTTCAACCTATTCAGTCTTTTAGCCACTTCATACAGTAGTTAAATTCTACTCCTAACCACTCTCTTGTACAATCAGTCTGGAGTAAATCTGCAGAAGTTAAGAGCCATTTGCAAATTTGGTGTAATGTAAATGAGAGTGATCGTGTCCTGCTAAAATTAGATTACTCCATCCTTAATTTCTTATGTATTTTAGACAAAAAAAAATGGAAAGGGAGAGGAAAAAGATCAAACTACAGTGGAAACAACGCTCCACTGTCATGGGGGAAGATGCAGTCAGAGGTGATAGCAAATCATATTGGCAGTGCCAAACTCTGGCAGAAAAAGGGTATTAATTTTTCTGTTCAAGATAAAAGAGAAAATGGAAAATGAGACACTGAAATTGAGGGGCTACTTTCACTCTATAATACTCAGAAACTTCAGCCACTTGTGACAAGGTTTCCAGTCTAAAGCCAGGCTGCAGTCTTCATAAGTCAAGTCAGCTGGCACATTTCCAAGATCAAGGGTAGGGGAATAAAAAAAAACCACCAGAAGGCCTCCTCTCCCCGCTTCTGCTTAAAATGCCATTTATCCACAAGAGTTCAAGAAGCTTCGGCTGAATGTGGAAACATTTCCAGTTAGAGAAAGTAGTGTCATCTTTCATCAAAGTCTTTGTGAAAAATCTGGCCAAAATTTATTGACAGGAGAGACACTGTCCAGTTGAGTACCTGAACTCACTTTCATCACTCACAGTATGCGTACTTCAGGCTGTGAGCAAGGAGGATTACTTGCCTTGTGACCATGGCTTTGAACTTTGAAAAGCTGTTTTGTCTGTGGAGCCAGAACTGAGGCTAGAAACCTCATTTTCTCACCACACTTTCAGAGTGGGCCTCTGTATCCAGACAAAGGCAACAAGTACCCCCTTTTTAACACAGACAGCACAACAGGCAAAAAAGCAGGAGTTGCAGGGAAGACACAGAGTGACAGAGGCAGCTAATAGCGAGAGAAACCAGTGTGGAACACATGGAAACAGCAGCTGGGAAGAGAGGTCCATCAGGAGCTTCACTGTAGTGTACATGTCTATATATATATATATACATACTTAAAATATATATTACTCTATATATGTGCCATGTACAGTTTCTAATCCTCTGCAAATCAGAATTAGATAAACAAGCAAGACAATAATTTCCAGAGACAGCCTCTCGTTTTACCAGTCAACCCATGCCAATCATCACTTCAGTGGATTGGTCTGTAGCAGTTGCAATGACACCTGGCTCTTGTTTGCATGATACTCCTTTTATGCAGAAAGGCCTGAGGGAAATGGCAGGTGATGAGAGGACTAAGAGACCAAAAAGTGGCAAAAGGGTGCCAAGATGGAGGAGGTCAACTGGAAGGGAACAGAACAAGTGGGAGAACAGCAAATCAGGTCAGGTGGCAGGAAAGGAGCTGGCAGGGGTCCATCTCAGGGAAGAAGGGCTGATGCCTCAGCACCTTCAACTACTAGAGCCTCCCCAAGTATTCAGTCTGTAGCAGCCCACGAGCACAGCATGCACCTTTCAGGTTTCCTCATCTCCTGCTCTCAGTGAGGGCTGCACTGAGCAGCTCCACACACACACTCAGCGAGAGCCCTGCTCGCAGCAAAACCATGTTATTTCTGACAAGCCCAGAAATGCTGAGGTGGGAATGTGCCTCTGCAGCCGCCCTACTCCAACAGGGTGGAACAGGATGCTCAGCTTCGTCACCAGATGGATTTTGAGTATCTCCAAGAATGGGGACTCCATAGCCTCTTCCTATCTTCAAATACACAATTAAATGCGAAGTAGTGGAGAAAATCATATTTTTGAGTACCCAGTGATGTAGCACGTTGGCCTTCAGCTTCCTCTGAAAAAAAGGAAAAAAAGGGGTGTGCAAGAGCATCCCACTCACGTCTCACGGTGGTTTCGAGGGAGAGTTATTCATCAGTGAAAGCACTGAGGGGTGCAGCAGAAACCACCTNGGGCCGGGCCATGTGGCCCCGATGGGCTCCTGGCTGCTGTCGCTGCTGTCGCTCCTGCCGCTGCTGTCGCTGCTGCCGCCGAGCCCCGCGGCGCGCACAGGTGGGTGCCGGCGCTGCCCCGCCTGTCGCGGTAGGACGCGCATCCCTCCCCGGGCTGGCAGTGCGAGCCGTGACCCCGCTCCCGCAGCCCCGGCCGGCCGGAGCCCGGGGGTCGCGGGCCGGAGCAGGGCTCGGGTGCTCCGTGCCGTCCGCCCTAGACAGCCGTGCGTTTGGTGTTCGTGTTTTTGGCTGGAGGAGGGGAACTGGGTATTTCTGTAATGTTGCTTCATCTTTTCCTTTTTGTGTAATTAAGCTGGAATTAGGTTTTACAAAGCTCTGTGTCGATTTCCTGTCAGCTCTAAGTCGATAGCGTGCTTCTGAGATAATTCTTATTATACCCATCGCGATAATTCCCCAAATACCTTTGGTGTTTGTAGCTTCCTTTCTGTTTGACAGGCATCACCCCTCAGGAGTCTAACTGAGCAGTCAAGAGCTAGATTAAAACAAAAGTCAGGGTGAGGTTTTGGCTGAGATACTGAGCTCGTGTGTTAGTGTCCTGAGTGGCTCCAAGCCCCTTCTCCCACCTGTTGCCTGTATCATATGGTGACAGCCACACATCCAAGCACAAGAGACAGGGAGCAAAAAGGTGGCAGCTGGAGTGGGCTGTGGGAGCAGCTCAGAGAGCAAAATGTCTCGGCATGGACAAGGATGTTACCCAGTGGGAATGAGCTTATAAACGGTGGCCTGGAATGTGTGTGCAGGGGAGGGCCGCTGCTGCTGTTAAAATCATACATTATTTCTTTTTCTTAATATATCTTCTATTATAAAATGGAGTAAGGCATTGGAGGGATTAGCAGGTCTTCTAAGAAACCTTTGACTTTGTGCTTTTGTTCTCTGCTGCAAGTGTTGCCTTCAAAACTCAATGCACAGGGACAGAGTCTGCTCCCGTTTAACTCCACAGCAAAACTTTCCGACCTTGTGACAGCTGGAAGGTAGTGAGGAGAGTTCTTCATACCCTGAATGCCTTTGAGTACCACTAAGTACCGTGTCCCAGTTACTCTTTCGACAAACTACTCCAATAGGCAGCAGTGATTTTGAGTTGCTTTCAGAGGTACCAATGCCAGCTTCTGTTTAAGTAACTGACCACATCATTTTCTTATTTAAGTCCGATGGTCATCAGTGCAAGTGTTGCGGAAAATCTGTACAACTGGCATTCAGTTACCCTTTAAAAAGACTTTAAAATGTGTTTATTACTGGTTTTGATTTCAAAGAAAGTTTAGAAAAATGTCAAGGGGGTTATGCTGCTTTTGTCTAGTGGTTGTTCAAGGCGGAAGGGAATCTGTTTGCACATTCCTGAGGTTTTAGCTGGACGTGATTTCACAGTATTGTTGACAGTCAGCATTACCAGCACGGAAAGGCGAGCTGTGCCTTCCACTGAAGGCTTAGAGCTTCCATTTTTACCTTTTTCAGTGTGAGACCGTACATGTTAGTTGCATTCATCCTAGCAGTATTTTGCTAATAATGGAAGAAATTATATGAAGTGCAGAACCGTCATGGCAGTGCTCATGTGCTTTCTCTGAAGTGAAGTGATAGGTAGAGGAGTCCCTTTTGGGTACTTTGTTCCAACAGAAGAAACCAGGACCCAAGTGCATTTTTGCAGCAGGACTTTGCAGACACGGGATCTGTCCTGTGCCTGTAACCTTGGGCTCTCTTGTCGAGTTCCTCTCTGAACTCCTTAGCAGCAGTTATTTAAATGCTAAATTAGAGCTTGACCTTTGCAAAACACCTTTTGTTTTCATTGTGATGTGTTAGTGGGCACGATTTTATCCTTACTGGATTACATCTACTGTTCCAGCAGCCTCTGACTGCATTCTGTTTTCAGGCCCTGCTGTCTGTGAACTGTACCTAATGGACTATCTGAGCAAGGATAAAAATTTCACTTGCCACTGCAATTGGGATTTTTATATACTAGTGTTTCACTCAACCATTTAGAAATCTGTACTGTAGAACAAATAAAAAAGTGCAGAAAATGCAAAATAAAATGGAAAATTAAATTTTTTAATCTACAGGATCAAGAAATGTTCAAGCATGTTCCTCTTGCCCACATGGGTGAGTTTAGCAGTTTTTGTGAGGAACTCATAAGGATGTGAAGGAACAGCTTGAATTTTGTAAGTGGTAGAATATTAATCTGTTAACTTACCAAGCTCTGTCTTAAATCCTTCTGCTTGCTTTTAGGGAAGGTTTCCCTAGCCACATTCTTCTGCAGTTAGAGAAACCTTGAAATCTTTGGCCCGTAGAGATCTTGTAGATCCATACAGAAGAAAGAATGCACTGGATACTACAGTACATCCTTATTTTGAGGGAAGGGAAATGAGCCTGAATGCTGTACAGCAAAACTAGAAGCTTTTTGATTTATATAAGGCATATTTTACTATTTTCATTCAGGTAAGGTATGTGATTCTGAAGCAAATCTCAATCATTTTTCTTATTGTATTTTTGTCTGTATTGTGACACAGTCTTGGAATGGGATTTCTTCGGGATGAAGGTGCCCTTGAAGATGTGCTCCATCAGCACATCTAGTGCAAGTACAGCTGGTCCAATGTAAAAAGCAAAAACCCAAAATGTATATAATGTAGACAAGGTTTTCTCAGTATAAACATTTTAATAGAACAGACTTACTCATACTGGGTTGCAGTCCTCACTAGCATACGCCCAGCTTTAGATCCCACTGGAGCTGATATGTGGCTATATCAACTACATTTTATATGATGCAACCTTGAAAGCTTCCCCCTTTTAATGTTTTCTAATAGCAGTGGAAATTGCTTGTTCTGTATTGACATACCTGATTTAATTTACATCTTTCATATTCCACTTTATCATATTTTCACTAATAAATAGTAGTTTGAGAAGCAGCTTCAGACCTCCCTTTAAGCAAATTTCAGTGTGTTTTCTTTGACAGTTTCTAGAACTGTACTGGAATGTACAAAACATCCCTTTTGATGTTGTTCTGGGAAAGACAGAATAAAAGGCTAGAGACGGGAAAAGCAGTGGGGAAAAAATTGTGAAATAGAATGATTTTTTGAACTCTCAGCTCTAAAATTTTGTGCATACAGTACTTTGTATAACCTAGTATATATCTATACACTTTGCAGGATTGAAATGCACGTGTGTTGGTGATAATCTGTGTTTACCAAAGAGGGCATAAAGCTTCAGTAATAAGAATGGAAGTATATGGGGGGGTTGAGTTTGGTGTTTTTACACAATATTTCCTTGCTGTCTGCTAGTGTGAAGGAAAGAAGAAGAAATGTAACGTAGAAATAAATAAAAATGGGTATGGGCATAAGGAGAACTGCAGTATATGAAGGAGTGGCATGTTGGTATAGTTGAAAGGCTCATCCTTACCTTCTAATCTCCAGCTTCCAATCTCATGCTAGGCTGTTCTGGCCAACACTGCGATCTAGCCCTAGTACTTGGCTTTACGTATGATTCCTCAACTTGACAAGTCCTTATTGCCTAAAGAGAAATGGAAATGGTTACAGGAGGCAGTTCATTCCACAGAGGCACTTCCAACACTGTTGGGATTTTTGATTACAGGGCAAACCTTGATGCGCACTGCAGTTCCTCATGCAAACACTCAGGCTCGCCACTGTAGCTGATAACCATTGCTTTCCGTGGCTCTTGTTTTCTAGTGACCTTTAAAGTCTTAATTCCAAGACAAGCAAGTGGTAAGGATTACTCAAGTCATTTGTGCATGTGTGGTTCCTGTTTATGTTTGGTTTTATAGTTTTGGCTTGCACAGATTGATTTCTGCTGATTGAGTTCTCCCTGAGAAGTGGTATTGATTATCTGCAAGAAAGAGAGAAAAGCCACCCTTTATGAGCTGAACAAGAGCTCCCATATTTTAAGAGGCTTAACTTGGTAAGAGCCTGAATTTTGGAACTCAGGACCATCTCTAGATAAAAATTTAAAATGACATACAGCTCTTTTCTTTGTTCTTGGTGTGCCAGTAACTTGGGATATTGTTTAGAGGCACCATATTTCTGTTCACAGTCTCACACCAATGGGGTAGTGCCCCAGGAATTCTCTGCAAACAGTTCCTTGCCAGAGGCATTGCCTTCGAGACGTGAGGCATTACAAGCTTTCCGAGAGTGTTGATCCTTCCTCTGAGATCTCGGGTGCAGAAGAAGGTGTTCAACTTTCATCTTCTTAGGATTGCCTTTCCCTCAGAAAGAAAGGCAAATGCTCATCCCCCATCGACGTTACATCCAGTGTCCTGTCCAAGGCAAAATGTGGATTCAGAATTGTGGATTTCGCTAATTAAAATTGTTTTGACTCCCAAGAAAAGCAAAATCCCTTTTCTAGAAAAGCCATCAGTAGGTCACAGAGCAAGGAGCAACATTTATTAGGCAATAAATATAATGCTATTAATTCTAATTGGACTGTTTTTCCCTAATAGCTGTTAGTGCTGAATGATGAAAGCCAAATCTAATTTTGGCTCAATTTATATGTAAATAATAGATATTTTATGTAAAGATGATTTAGGAGTGTACCAAAATGTGGTGTATGACAATCTGGCTGATAACTGTCACAGAGCATGATTTTTTACAATATTTCAAGTAGAAAGCTTAACTCTTGGATATTTTGGTAAACAAATGTAAGATTTTAGAGGTATTCTAACTAAGCTTGCATTTTCTTGGCTGTTCAATGTGATTGAGCTAAGTAGCAGATAAATTGGTAATGTTAAACATGTTCTAGGTAGAAAAGAAAATCCTCAACATTAAACACTGGACAGGCAATTTTCAGTATTTCATATAATTTCAAAACATCTCTTTTAAAAAACAGCTATCGTATCATGGCATTGTGTCACCACTGGGCTTTTAAAATTAATGTAATTTTTTTTGGACCAAAAATGGTTTTTGCACGCCAAACTTAACAAAACCTCTTTCCATTTTAAATTAAAAAACAAAACAAAAAGAACCAAACTGGANTGTATGACAATCTGGCTGATAACTGTCACAGAGCATGATTTTTTACAATATTTCAAGTAGAAAGCTTAACTCTTGGATATTTTGGTAAACAAATGTAAGATTTTAGAGGTATTCTAACTAAGCTTGCATTTTCTTGGCTGTTCAATGTGATTGAGCTAAGTAGCAGATAAATTGGTAATGTTAAACATGTTCTAGGTAGAAAAGAAAATCCTCAACATTAAACACTGGACAGGCAATTTTCAGTATTTCATATAATTTCAAAACATCTCTTTTAAAAAACAGCTATCGTATCATGGCATTGTGTCACCACTGGGCTTTTAAAATTAATGTAATTTTTTTTGGACCAAAAATGGTTTTTGCACGCCAAACTTAACAAAACCTCTTTCCATTTTAAATTAAAAAACAAAACAAAAAGAACCAAACTGGAACCAAACCAAACCAAACCATCAAGCACAAAACACCTCCATCAGATTACAACTCTGAAAGCCTTGAAAGGGCTGTGACTAATTTTAGATAAGCCCACCTTGAATTTCTCTCACTTTGTTTGCTTGTTTCAGGCCAGTATAGGTCCCTGAGAATTAATAGAAAACATACCTACGGTAACTTTTGCCTGCTAGAGTGCATCAAGCAGAGGTGTTTGCAGCAGGGCACGGCGAAGGTAGTGAGTGGGAGCTCTACTCTTGTACTTGCAGTGATTTATGAAAATATGAATATTGATCTAATATCAATATTCAACTGAGACAGACAAAAACTCTCTAACAGTTTAGAGATAGAAAGTATGTTTAATTACAGCCCTGGGCAACTGCATGGATTATTCCCCAAATATGCAGTGCGAAGTTACAAAGCAATACGGAGTCTGTTTATTTCCAAAAGGCATTGAATATACAATATACAAATACATATTCATAGCGTAAACACCTCCTATCTTCGCTTCATATGGTAATTAGCTTAGCATGCGTGGTATGGTTTTGATTTGTCGGTGGTCTATGATTTGAGGCAGGGGTCCTTTGATGTTGAAGTAAAATTTGTCTTCCTCCTGTGACCCTTCCACCTTTTTTGGGTTTTGTCAGCACAAATTGTTTTTGAGGAACTTCAGTTTCCTTTCCCATGATTGTAGAAATGAGTTCCCAGATGGTACTGATCGATGACTGCCAGGAATTTCCTTAGGCCTATTCATTGGTTTATCTGTTTGTAACCACGAACATACCCAAGACAAGTGGTAATGACAGATAATCAACTATTCGTATCTGGGACTTCTTATCTGGTTTTCCAGCTGGATTTTGCTTACTTATTTACTTTTAACTAATTCCTACAAAGCAGATTTTTGTTAAGATTGTAGTTTTTCCTCTAAACTCTTGTTTCAATGCTTCAGCAGACTTGCAACACAGTGAGAAGAAAATTCAGTTTATTTTATTTCATACAAGTTAGCAAAAACAAATGGAGGTCAGCTGCCATGGTCCTATCCACCTGTCTCCTAACAAACCTTTAATGGACTGGGAAGACTTTCTCCTACTTTCTTGAAGCTGGGTATTTCTGGACTGACTCTGAAATGTCCTTTGACCAATATTCTCTTTAGAGGTGTTTTTTTTATGTTAGGACACGGTTTGGATAAGTAATGGCAAGGCTTCACATGGAGGAGGAGAGCCTGTCAGGGCAAGCCATAGCTTCAGTCCTACTTCTGTATCTCCTATTCTTCAAGCTGTATTTCCACTCACAGTCTCTGATGAAATTACCTCCTCAGGCTCACCTGTTTCCAGTGGCAGCCTGGCCTTTTCTTGAAAAACAAACCCCACGTGCCCCAGTCTCATCCTTCTCCCACCTTTCCCCACCTCTTCCCTCAAGCTTTTCCATCTGCTCCACCACCTGATTTTCATGCACTCTTATGTTTCCCTTTCTGTCTCTTTCTTCCCCGTGTGCCCCCTCTGAACAGGCTGTGACGGGAGTGACGGGCTCCTCTTGTGGGAGAGCAGAGTGTGCTCTGTGGTTAGCTCTCGAGTGCTGTTATGACTTGAACAGGAAATCACGTCTGTGCTCCTCCCCACATTCCCACCGGTGCCACTCGGGTCAAAGGGTTTCACTAACCTGACTTCATACCCAGCAACACCAGAGCTCCAGCAACCCATCAGGAGAAAGGCAGCTGAGCTTCAAGTCAAAAAGAATCTGCACAGAGAAAAGCTTTCAGGATCACTTAATTTTTAAGAAGTTTACTCCTTTGCTTAAATTATTGCTAAGATGATGAGTAAGTAATAAGTCTGCTAAAGTGTATTCCTGGCTTTGCTGGGTTTCCCTTCCTCCCTGTAACTTACGATCTCCAGTTTTGGCTCAGTCCTACTGTTTAGTACTTGGTGCACTGCCTCGCATTCCTGCATGGCCAGTACCAATTTGCCTGAAGCTGGAGATGTGCCAGAAAAACAGCCCCAACCCTCTGCTTGTGAGGGACACCGAACACGATGCTTAATGGACATTTGCTCTGAGTATGACCGTTTTTATTTTTGTGTTATGCTTCGGCATGCATTTGAGGGACTATTTTTCACTGAGAAAAACATAACAATCAAAACAGATGAGCTGGAGGAAGAAAAGAGAGACAAAATGCCTTAAAAACTGAAGAGGAACAGCATAGAAGGAGCACACAAGATTTCATAGGAATATGGTGGAAGTCACCCAAAGTTGAACTGGAAGACTAAAGAAAGGGCAGTGGCTTAGAGCATTCATTGCCAGAAGCAGTGTATCCTAGACTGATCCTTAATTACTTGATGCTTCACTAGTGGGTCTAAGCTACCAGTGGGGAAAGGTAAATCAGGGACTCAGCCTGTTTGAAAGGCTGTCCCTTCTCTGAGGTGTGTAAGTGGGGGTTCAATCCATGGCCTTGAAGTGACAGGTGCAAATGCCGAGGCACAGATGCAGTGATGGCCACAAATTCAGTACCCACCACGAAGGTTTCGCTTCCATCAGAGGAGCTCCCCAGGGCCACTTTTGTATAAGAAAATATGACCGCAACTGAAGCCGAAGTCTCTGCCATTGTCAGAAAAGCAATTCCTCTTTTGAATTCTGAGATGACGGTAGGGGAGGAGTTCTTGGGTTTTACTGCTGTGGGTGGCAAAACTGTTGCAGTAAGGCTCATCTTTCTGTCTGAATGCTTGCCGCATCACTCACTGTCTTAAATTGTATCTTACGGTTGTCTAGAAGGTTCTGTGATCTTTGTTGCTGTATTTGATTGGATAATTTGGTGTTTGCACTTTTGTGCCATGCCACAGTAAAATACAGCAGGTGATCACTCTGTAGTGATCACATCTATATGATCGTTCCGTATCCCTCTTGAGAGTCCTACAGTAAACAACAGTGGCCACACAGAAGTCAGGATACCAACAGGTCAGCTTTCAGTGGGTCCTCTGCCTTCTCCCCACCCCAGAATTTTTGCCACTGCACAGAAGAACCTAAACTTTTCTGTATTTATATACTTTTATGCTTTGCGGCTGCTGGGTTGCCCAGCTGAAGTGCAAAGCTAAAAAATCGGTTTAGAGCCAGAGGACATGGGTAGTTGCAGCTATATTTGTTCTGCAGCACTGATGTTAAGCAGCTGTTTGTCACCAAGACAGGCAGGGGAATCTCCTAGTAAGTAAAAGACAGATGCACTGAATGGGTAATGGTTGTGACATGGAAATTATGTGTGTTTATCCTTGTGTCTGTATGTATGTGTCTGTGCATGTGTGTAGATAGATAGATAGGGCTATAACCAAAATTGAACTTTGAACAGTACTGACTTGAGCAAGGCAGGTACTTGGCAGGGAGCTCTATGTGATTAAAACTGACCAAGTTTTTAAACCTAGCAGGTGATTTCGTAAAGAGAAGATGAAGCACGTGCCATGCAGACTTCTACTCATGTGAATAATCTCACTGATGTCAGTGGGGTTTTTCACTCACATGCAAAGGTGTTTTCAGGCTAAGTCACGTCTGTTTCGGAGAGTCTCACTATAGCTTATTCTAAGATCAGGAGTTGACTGTTCCTTGTGGTGGTGAAGTTTGCAAGCCTATATTATTACTTTATTTCCAGTCCAGGTGTCAGTCATGAAGATGTAAACAATGATATTACACAAGGTTTGATTTACAGCCTTTCCAAAGACAGTAATAAGGGTTCCATTTTTTTTCCATGCAATAAATAAATAAAGTGACTCAGTTGTATTGGAAACTGAATGACAGCCATTGCTAGCAATCAATGACGCAGACTAAACCTAGCAAAGCAACACGTATGACTGATTTCTGCTCCTAGGCCAGTACAAACTGAAAATGCTCTATGTGACACCCATGTCATGAATACAAATAAATGGAAATAAAATCAGAATATAACTGGATGTGTTGTGTTTGAAGACAAGAAACTGAAAGACTGAAGACAAGTTAAAAGACTTAAACAAGCAGCTGTTGCATATACTTGGGCCCTTTCCTGACTGATAACCATGGAACGTTCAAGCTCTATGTATGATCTATTTTCTGCGTGTACCTCCTGATACTATTGATCACCAAACAGACATGAAGGAATTTATTCTTAACTCTTCCTGGAGACATAGGGGAGTATGGTAGTTTTATTCTTGTTTTACACGTGCAGAATTGAGATATGACTAACTTGGACGATTTACTGTAAGGGCAGGAGCCCTTTAGTAAAGCAGCAAAACCAGAAATAGAAATCTCTGCTTTTGCATCTCATGGAAAGTTAACCATCTCGGTCCCTCTGCTTTCCAAATCTCACTGAGCTGGGGGTAGGTGGAAGCACACCAGCAGTGTTGAAATGCTTTAGATCTTGTAAAGATAGTTTGTGGCTTCTGCATACTGAGATTGGCTCCTGTGTTGCAGCCAGTGTTTCTGTTTTGAAACTTCATTTACCACAGCAGAAACCACACTGGGAGGAGGGAAATTAAAATTTTAAAAAAGATTTTAAAAAGTCAAAGAGCCAGTTTTACATATTAATAGTTTAAAAATATTTTAATGTAACAGCCAGACGCATGACTCTTGCTACTTTAAAATGTGCTTGAGGAATATAAATGTTTTAAAATAAGGGTAGACAAATGTGGAAAGGTACAAACAACTCTTCAGAAAATCAAACTGTTTTCTCAGCTCTCCTGGGCAGCTTCATCTTTACGTTCGGATCCCCTTAAAGCAATTGCAGAGGATATTTACTTAGGGGAAATGAAAATCTTTCATTTTCTAGATTCTGTATCTCCCACTTGCAAGCAAATGTTAGAACAAGGCAAATTCCTGGAGAATCCATTTTGCTATTTTTGCATCCCCTGGCATCTTGGAACTTTTTAAATGTTGTTACAACCAAATCTATAGTTTGAACTCTTACAAGCTGACTGTCACGGGACATTTCTGCTTCCAAGTGTCAAGGAAATGGGACTTTCTGCATTTTGTGAGTAGCTAAGCTTGCCCTAAGGCCTATACCTGACAAAACTTGTTCTCTGACTAGAAGATGCAAGCCACTGAACACTATCTAAATGCTAGAGACAAAAGAGAGCAACATTAGAAATAACTTCCATAAACAGTGTTGTGATCTGAAGATACAGATGCATGCATACACCAGCATAGCATTAATGAGCAGCTAGAGGCTTGGAAAACCGAGAGGTTGCACTGAGACAGTTTAAAGTAATAGGTCTCTACAGAATTGCAAGGAAATTGTTTTAATAAATGCGTTGAAGAGAAAAAAGCTTTTACTGTTTGGCTTCAAGACAGATAGAAGTCTGCCCATTAATGAGGAAAATGGTGACTGTTGCTTACGGAAGTAACTGTATGTTACGTATATAGGAGGATGAACACTATTACCCTAGTAATAGTGAAATATACTGCAGAAAACCCTAAGGTCTGCTTACAGAAGTAACAGCTCAAGGACTATTCATTTGAACAGGTTCCCACTGTTTGTGTTGATATATTTTATTTCCCCCTTCCTTTGCCTCATTCTGTTATCTCAAGAACTAGACCTGCATTCCTGGAGGAGGAGATTACAGGGTTTTGAAAAGTCCTGAAAACCCACAGAGTCACTTTTTCTCTTCCCTATTATGCTCTTGTGGCTACTCGCAATGGGAAGCTCCATCCCAGCAGTGGCAGCTTCAGGGCTGGTCTCAGGGTTGCTCCCCCAAGCACATGGCTGGAGTAGCTGGGGCATGAGTCATAACTTTGAACTTGGGATTCTTCCCCTGGACCCACAGGCTTCGTTTTGCAAGCAGTTTAGTAATGCAAGCACCTTCGTGACATTGACGAGATTAGAAGTGGGTATTAGAAAGATGTGAAACTGTTCTTAAGACAGCCAGATTTGCCTGTTTATTAATTTCAAAAGCTGGTGCAATGAACAGCAATTTAGATGTGTGACCGAACAGTATATGTTTGCTTTTGACTTTCTGGAGAATCGAAAGAGATGGTCAAATGACACTGGGGCTATTGTGATCATCCAGTCCAATTCTCGGAGTAAAGTCATACTTCAGTTTGTAAAGCTGTGTTTGCAGTAGACTCTATGTGTCCTTTTTTAAAAATGCCTGCTTTGTCTTTTAAAAATCCACTCAGCTACAAGAAGATTCTAACGAAGTGTTAAGGATATTTTTATAATTTTCAGTGTTAAATTTTTCTGCAATTCAAATACAGTTGCAATTTTAGAAATGTGTGTCTCTTCTAGGCCAAGCTTTTCTAGTTTTAGCTTCCAGTCCCTGAATATTTCCATGCAGTGCCTGTCATAAATGGGAAAGCCATTTTTGCTAGAGGAAAAACACACTTGTAAAGATAAAATTTGAGACTGCACTAGGTAGGGACACTTGTAAAAAAACTGATTTTCCATAGCCAACCACATTATGCTTTGAAAAGGTAGAATTTATGGCCTTTTTAAAAATAACACTCTCTTTTGGCTACTTTGGAAGTGTATGTGTTTGCAGATTCTTAGTGCCTTTTGTTCCTTTCTTATTTTCTTTCTCAGGAGAGTTGTACTGTTCTTTGCCCAACCCTAGGAATGTCCGTTTTGAATCTATAAATATGAGGAATGTCCTTCATTGGTCAGCACCAGAAGGCACAGGTGATGGAGTACTCTACAAGGTGAAGTATACAGTGTAAGTTGCCTTGTTTGCTTGTTTATTTTATCTCCCACTGACTTTTATTTTAGCATTTTAAATAATAGTTAAAAAAACCCAACAACTTCATGCCAGGTATTGCTGATATAAAGTAAAGAAAGAACTGAAGTGCGAGCTGGATTTAAGCAGTGTGGTTTTTAACTTCTTCTTCTGGCACTGTTTACTTCACACCAAGTTAGAAAATGTGTAAGGGGATGTTCTTCCTATAAAAGAAGTGTAGGAAGCAACATTCTAATACTGTGGAAGCTTTCAGAGGCATTCCTCCTAAAATGGGACAGAAGGATGAAGAAGGACTGTGCTGGGGACTGGTATCTGTCCACATATGTCCTCTGTAGACATTTAAATGGATATGGAGATGTAGTATTTATACATTACTAATAATTGTATTAGTACAATATTAATAACACTCAGTGTGTCATTGCTCTTTTCTGACAGACCCACTCCCCCAGATTTCCTCTGATCCAGCAAGCCTCTCTAGGAGAAAATCCACTGACATTATCAAGCATTGTACAAAACCAAGTAATGTGGTTGGAATCAGGCCCTTACATTGTCAAGGTCTGCACCTTAGTAGGGTATCAAGGAATTTGTGTGAGAAGCAGACTGCATTTCCTCTATTCCCGCTGAGAGAGCACTGTGTCATTCGGAAGGGCAGTGAGAGAAGTTTGGCTTCTAAATGGGTGCAACACTGTTGTGACAGCTTATGTAATGCCCCCAATATTTATCTCTAATATTTACATTTCCCTCAATCTGGGAAGATTTTCAAAACAGTAAAATGAATGTAGATCTCTAGAAGTTCCCTGTAACTTGAGGGTGCTCAGCAGTTACAGAGTGACCAGTAATTGTTGTCACGGTTTAGGAATGGTGTTCTCCAATTCAGTAGTTTTGCTAAAAAAAAAAACATAGCACCATTTGCTTCCCCTCCACCTCGGACTGGCAGCACAAAAGGCAAAGATCACAGATGGAGATAAGAACAATTTATTGAAAACAGCAGTGAGATAAGACAATAAGCAGTGACAGCAGCAATATGAATGATAAAAATGTACAAAACAGAGAGTGCAGGGCTCAACCCGACCACAGCTATGCCACCCAAACCGCTCCCTCTGGTCAGGACCAGTGTTACCACACTGCTCCATCCACCACGCTTGCTGCACTGGAAAGGAACACCTTTCCTCTTGGAATGGAGAGTCACTTTCCCCTGCTCTTGGCAATGATGAAAGATGGAATGGAATAACGTTAGGATTTTAGGATGACTGCATGGTTCCAGGCTCCACCCCCTCATGGCTGCTGCAAAATATTAACCCTGTCTTTGGCTGAAACAGGACTATTGTGTACGAGGTAAAATGTTCAGAGAGCACTGGCTGCCCTGACTGAGGGGCCAGCTGGTCCATGAAGAGTCTGTAGCCGTAGGTATGGCCATCTTTCACACTGAACACAAAAACACTCATGTGCCTCTACCCACCCAGGAGAGCAAGGCTTTGAGATAAGTTGAAAATGCTGATCCTGTCCTGAAAATGAAGATGCTGATCCTGCTGATCCTGAGTGATCCTGTCCAGCAGTCAGGGAGAAGCTGCCACATGCTCTTACTAATTGGCAGCCAAAGGGGAGTTCTTATTGTGATTTTGAGGAGCAGGAGCTTCTGAGCAAATCCAAACAGGAGTTTTCCAAGGAAATCTTGGTTTGTTCTACCCCTGTCTAAGAGCTGGTCAGTATTGAGGCATTGTTGGTAGCAGATACATGGCCTTTTTTCAACTGGAAGAGTTTTGAAGTTCATTGTGTTCCAGCCAAGGCTTTCTTTGAAACTAGAAAATGAGGCAACAGGCAGGAGTGAGTAGTCTGCTGTCATTCATCTTGGAGACCCTGAGTGTCATCTGTGTCCATACTTGAGGATGAGTCACTGACCATTCTGCCAGAACTCTTTGTGTCCATATAAATAGTTATCCTGTCTCTCTTATCGTGTGTTTACAATTTAAACTAAAGCTGTGGAGACTGAAGTTGAGAGATCTCTGGTCTGCGCAAGCAAAGCTTGACTCAGATTGGTATCACTAACATCCCAGTTAGTTCCATCTGGCTTCTTCGGGATAGGGCCTACTCTAATCTATTTTTCATTAAGAACTTGTGGAAGTCTTATGCTTCATCTTAGCTGAGGTTGGGATTCATTGAAATTTCAGATTTCTGCTAAACATGGAAACTGTTTTATCAGCTGTAATAAAGCAGAGAAAATTATATTATGAGGTGGCTAATATAGTGGAAATAGCTTTTGTGCAACTCCTTTCTCTTTCTTTTTCAACATAGATATGGTGTTGGCAAATGGATTAGAAAGCCAGAATGCAGGAATATAAACAGAACGTGGTGTGACCTCTCCAATGAGACCTCTGACTATGAAGAACAATACTATGCAAGTGTTAAAGCATTCCTAAATGGGACGTGCTCTGACTGGATGGAGACCACACGATTCAACCCTCTAACAGACAGTAAGAAAAGCTAAGCACACAGCCAGATGTTCAATGGCCTTGTTTAATAATGTGTGCTCAGACTGCATGAGCCTTCATAGTGTATGATATTTTAATTTTAACACGGAGTTACTTTTTTTTTGCAGTTGTTTCGCATTTATGCTTTTGACAGAAATAATTGAAATAATAAAATTGGAATTTGGAGATACATATGTATATACAT
>VYZQ01058312.1:0-28592 GCA_013400655.1 Mystacornis crossleyi | reverse complement strand
TGGAGATACATATGTATATACATATATATATATATATAGTCTGGTATATACCGAATACTTTATAAAGCTGTGGTAAAGCCTAACTCAAGGCAAATAAAAGCTGTGGCACATTCACAGAATAAATAACTCTGATTTTGAAAAAGCTTTATTAAACTAATCAGTAAGTATACTCTAGAGCCCAATATTTCTTGTCTGCGCCAGATAATCTAAGAACGTACTGGTAATTCAGCCTATTTTAGTAAATTGAGTTTCAAGGTTGTTCATCCTGTGAAGTCCAAGGAATTCCGTGGCAAAGTTCCAAGTCAGTGTTCACTTTCTCACTGTAAAGATCCTCTTAGTTATCCGATCAAATAATTTTTTACCAATATAGATAAATTGTTCAAAGCTCTACTTAGACTCCCCCAAACATTGCAAAAATTTAATATGATCAATTTTATGAAACTGGGCAAATCAGCGTTCCTCTGATCAATTTGACTGCTTTTTGTACATCTTCATTTTTCCAGCCAAAATTGATCCACCCATGGTAAGTGTATCTTCTACTGACAAATCTATTTCAATCATTCTGACTGCTCCTGAGAAGTGGAAGAGAAGTCCTGAGGAAGAATCCATATCTCTGCTTCAAGTGTATCCTGGCATACGATACAACCTGTCTGTCCTCAACAAAAAAACAAAGAAGCGGGTAAGCTTTGACAAGGCTGTAGAACTGCTCCTGTTAAATCTGTGCTCTCTGCTTCTTGAAATGCCAAGATTAGCAAACGTGGAGTAGATAAAAGTGGTTTGGTGTTTTTGTTGGGTGTGTTTGTTTGTTTGGGGTTTTGGTTTGGTTGGTTTGTTGGGGTTTTTTTTTTAATAAGGTGCAGGAAATATAGCAATTACTTTACTTTGGACTCCAAGGTCTACATAAGTCCTGTTACCCTGAGGCTCCTATCTTTTCCAGAACACCCCAGTTTGAAATATTTTGTGGAACCATACTGTGTGCCTTTCATCACTTTGTGCGTCAGGACAGGGCTGGAGTGATGCTTCAGCTCTACTGCAACATCAGCACGGGAGTGCGGGCTAGTAGTGGCCAATGGTCCTGCTTCATATGAAGCATGAAATCGTTCAGTGGTGGTACAAGAATGTTTGATTGGAAGGGAAAATAATCAGAGAGGGTGTGACCTTATTAAGTAACTTGAATGTTGATTGCATTTGGAAGAAAAAGGATGCAGCTGGCAGCTCTTAGAGTATCAATAATCTTTCTAGAAAATGTGTATGCTTATGAGCTTTCTGTAGCCGAGGAGTTAAAGGCAGGAAAAATATTTTTTTTAATGTCTTCCAGTGGTTCTTCTCTATCAGCAACAACAGCTTGGTTGTGCCCTGGTTAGAACCTGGAACAGCATATTGTGTCAGTGCACAGATACATGTCACCACACCACTTCTGGACAGTGGCTTTTCCAAAGAACATTGCATTACTACATTGAAAGGTATGTGTGAGGTGGCAAATTAAAAAAAAAGGAAGATTCAAGTTAGAAAAAATCATGGTGATTGAATTGGTGAGTTTTTAATGTATCCGTTTTGAGAGTGATAATTACCATGGTTTCTCTCTTCTCTGTGCACTTGTACCAATGAAAAAAATTTTGCATCTAATAAAGCATATCTGGGACTGTCCGCATACTGCGAAGGTATGTCAGTACCTCTGAAGAAAAGTATCTGCATTCTTTGAGTTTTCGTGCATGGAGAACGTTTTTTCTCCTTGATTGAGGTTTGGGAGTGGCAGAGCTGGGTCAATCTGAAGTTAGCAATGGGAGAACCTAAGGGAGGGGTTGTTGCTTCTTTTTAGAATTTAATTCATAATTTAGAAAATAATAAAAACTGTGCTGTAGCTCAAATACAATTTTTTTTTATTTCCTGCAATTTCCTTTTTTATGTAAAACTTTTGCATTCTGTATCCAAAAAGCAGTGTGGTGAATGCACATTTTACTGTCTACACACATTAAAAGGTTGCTTGTTACAATGAAAAATTTTGTTTTATTATCAGATAAAACAGAAGATGAGACTATAACAATCACATTTGGATATGTTATGCCTACCATGCTGGCTCTCCTTTTTATTTCTGTGACATGCTATTGTGTGCACAAGTATATTCATATCCACAAACAAAAACATCCAACAAACCTGGTAAGTGTCTTCTGTTGCAGGTGGTCACTGCCAGCCTTGGTACTCACAGCAGAGCTGTGTGTTTTCCAGGGTTCCAAGCAGGCTTGGAGGAAACTGTGGCCAGCTCCAAATAAAAGCTGTAGTTGCCACTGAGATCGAGAGAAGAAAACCACATCCAGGGTTATTAAATGCAAGAAAAACAGAGTAATAACTCTGTTTGCAATGATCAGAACAGAGCTGTTGTTCTGGAAGAGTCATTGCCTTAAGCAAGGTCTGAGGTGCACTAGGCAAGGTCTGTCAGGACATCAGAACTCCATACATTTATGTAAGACGAAGCACTGTGTAAAGTCAGTTGAAGAAAGCTACTTATTTGTTGAATTCAGAAACAAGAAGGGAAGACAATTAAGCAGTACAGAAACACCATGATGTTTTCTTGGACTATTAGTGGGGATTTTTTCACTTAATTGTGATTGTGAAGGATTTAACACATGTGCATCATACAGATAATTTAACCTGGATTTCAAGAATACTTCGAAATATTGTACCATTTCCTAACACCCAGAAATGTGTAAGCAAACACATTCTGTTGTTTAGACAGCCCAAATAAACTTTCTGCAAAAAATGTTTTCAAATTTCATAGTGCTGCAAAGTTTGTTGATTTTTAGAAAGAACACACAAAGTCTGTGAAATGTTACTGGTTCCCAGCTCATGAGCTCAGCAGAACTTTGTCACAGGTATCTTAAAGCAAGTTGCTCAACCATAAACATGCAATTATAACAATGAATAAAGACTTCAGTGTTAATCCAATCTACGTAACACCTTGGGCTGAGAGATGCAAGGGAGTTGGTTTCAACATGCTGGTCTTGCTGAAGAGGATTACAGCAGTGCAGAGGTGACAGGAGAAGTCTTCAGAGAGGGACTGTGGGTTCAGAAGGGCTCAGAAGGAGTGGAGCAGCTGCTGCTGCAGTGTGTTCAGATGTGCACCGAAACACCTTCTGCACTTGACGAGGCACTGGTTTTATTCCAGAACAATGGAATCACAGAGTGGTTTGGGTTGGTAGGAGCCTTCAGAGGTATCTAGTTCAACCACTCTGACATGGGCAAAGGCATCTGCCTCTAGATCAGGTTGCTTAAAGCTCCATCCAACCTGACCTTGAGCGCTTGCAGTTATGGGGCATCCACAGCTTCTTGGGAAACCTATTCCAGTTCCTCACCACACTCACAGTAAAGAATTTATTCCTTATATCCAGTCTAAATGAACTCTCTTTCATTTTAAAACTATTGTCCCTTGTCACTACAGGCCCTCATAAAAAGTCTGTCTCTGTCATATTCTTTATGCTTTATCCCTGGGATGCAGGGCACAGTAGGGGGACATAGCTTGGTGTCCTGGGGAGCTAACAGGACAAAACTCTTTGAAGTCCAACAGCGTGAAGGGCTACTTAGTGAAAAATTCCCACTCAGTAGCAGACTAAACTCTTAACTCCAGGAGTTTTTTCTCTACTAAGGTGTAATGTGAATGTTGGGAATTTTTTTAATGTTCATTGCACTTTTTAATGATCATCTTGGAGCTTCGATTTTATTTCTCCACCTCTAGATTCAGTCAATGTTAAGGTAAAAAATGAATATAGACCTGGTATTTTAATGATGCTCTCTGGCTTTCCCAGAATACAGACTATTCCACATGTGCACCCTGTGTGACTGGGGGGACGTGGAATAAGCCGTTTGTTTTGGTCCAGCACTTCTGACCTGTGGGACCTGTCTGACTACTTTGTACAACAGTTAATGGTCTTAGTCTTCCATTCAAGCTTAAAGCATTAAATGCAGCTTCTGGTTGTTTTCTCTCTTCACTCCATCAGTGCCCACACAGTGTTCATTCCTGTCAGAAATATTACTCATTTCAGAAAGATCCCTATTGTTCAATTTGATGATTTCGCACGGAGTCACGAAAGCAGCCTATGGCAGACTGCACGGTGCTGGCTCCGTACACGATGCTTCAGCCTCATGTGTAGCTTCCTCTCTGAAAGGAAACTGCTATTAATTTATTCTCTGTGAGCTGTACATTAACATGTTACCTGACACTGCTTGTGGGAACAGGTTGTGACTGCATTTTCTCTTCACTGGTTAAAAGGAATGGAATATATTTGGTAGTCTTTGATCCGAGAACAAGACTGATGTTTTCTCCAAAGTCACAAGAGTTTATGCTGGTGGAAACAAACCCCGTATTTGACAGAATGGTTCTAACCATTATTTTGACATGGGGAATGTGAGGAAAGAGATATTAAACTGGTCATAATATAATTTTACTTTAGATATCATAAACAAGGGTGAGCATATTGACACTCCTGAATGTTTATATGATGAACTTTCTTCTTCCCTAAATTGAAATAACCTCCTAATAAGATCTAACCTAGCCTTATATTTTAAAAATAGAAGGTTATATAAGAAGCAGCAAGATGGTATCTTTATTATAATTCACTCAAAATATTTCTTACTTTCCAGGTATGGAAGTACACTGACAAGTGCAAGGTTTTCATGCCAAGTGAAAAAGTAGTTCTCAACCTTATCACTGTTCATGGGGATGACTGTAAGGAATCCAGTCATCTATCGGAAAGGAAAATTCCCCATTACTACACTGTTTACAATGATGCTGAAGGGAAGGATTTGCCTTCTAAACAGGTGCTGAAAGCAAAATATTTGCTTGATATTTCACATGAAGAGATTTCACTCAAAGAAGATACTTTAGTGGAAGGGAACCGAACCAGAAACTGGGCATCTCATGGCCAGTCTGGAACACAGAATACTTGGAGAGATAAAAATGTGGGGGTTGTAGAGTATGAACATGATGTAAGGGTTGAAGACTTCAGTCCTGGTCAGAAACTAGAAGAGAGATGTTCTGCCCCCAGGGGACTACAAGGTGAGCCACAGATTGCTTTGGGGGACTTGGTTGATACGGGACAGCCATATGCCCCCCAACTAGAGATAAGGGTAGCAGACCTTTGTTTGGCACAGAAGACAGAGGAACTTAATCTGAAGGTGGTTGATGCAGCAGATGAATTGCCAGGTGTGACCCATATCAACTTCATGGACCTGGATACTGAAAAATCTGGGCAGACATCCTATCATCAGCTGGAAAAAATCACCCAGGGCCTCACAGAGAAAGAAGGTGTGCAGACCACATTAGCTGATTGGGATCCTCACAGTGGAAGACTTTATATTCCTACTTTGTCCACTGTTGAAAATCAGGTGTGTGAAGGAGTATTCAAGTGTGACAATCCTGACAAAGAAGGAATTTTGCTCAGACTGTATGAGAAAGAGGTATCTGATGAATCATCTGAGGACCAAGAAATGTATCTCTTGCAGTTCAAGGAACAATGGGAACTCCATGTAGAAATGGAAGACTGAAAAATAATTTTCTAAAATATTCAAAAACGCAAGATCTTGCTTATTGTGCTAAAGAGAATGGTGACTCGGGGAACAGACATGTCTTAATGTATTGAAGTTTTTGGAACGATCTCAGTTGAACAATTTACTCATTATATGTTATTTATAACAGTTTCCAGATGTGATAGAAATGATTTTAACATCATAAACCTCTTGTGTAAAATATGATTGCTGTAAGGTTAAATTCTTTTTTAAAAAATAAAATAATTTAAAAATAAAGAAATATAAAGAAAAAATATTAAAACCCAAATATTTTTACAGAGTTTGCTTCCACCTTGCAATTCCTGAAAAAACAAATTACCAGCATTTGAAAGCAGTTATTTTTAGGGCAAACAAACAAGCAAAAAAAAAGGGAAAAATTGTAGGAAATGTCTGTAATCTTACTGGCTGGACCATGTCTTGTCAAGCCTTAGACACAGGGAGTAGTGACTGCCCTGCAAGTGTCTGTTCCTCTCCAAGGACTTCGATGGCAGCGTGGTGGGGTGACCAAAAGACACCACAACAGTGGGGCCAGCTCAGAGGGAGGGGTCTGCCCCAGACACATCATTGCTTCAGACACTCCACACTTGCTGGGGCACACCAAGAAAGTAGTCCTGCGGGTTTGCTTTTATTGCCTGATGTCCTGACCAGCACTTCTGATGCAAGTTCACTTTATTTTCGTGTCATGTGATACTTAGGATAGCAAAATTACAAACATTCTAGAAATTACTTACTAGGGCGGATGGCGTTTTCCTTTTCAAAACCTGTTTTCCACTTACTGATTTTTTTTTCCTCCCAGTACACCAAAACACCTCACAGTAATGATTTGTTTGGTTTTGAAGAGGATAAGCAGAAAAAGAGAAAAAGAATTCTGTACTGTTTTTAAATTTGCACCTTCTGGACTAGTACACGGTTAGGTGTTTTTTTAAAGAAAGACCTTTACCTAAATTTTTTCTCTCAGCTGTTTTTGTTGCATGACCTTGGCCTTGGCATTCTCTGTGACTATTCGTCCTCTGAGTTTTTCAATTGTAGTCGTAGACTTTAAAACCAGAAATTACATTTGAATATTTCTAATTTTTCTAATTTCAGCATTACAATATGCTGATGGTTCCTTATCAGGAGGTAAAAAATTGTCCTCAGCTGCTTTTATAATAAAGGTATAGATCATGCATCAGTGTTATACCCAGCTTACATAAATACCTTTGTGCATCAGGAGGATTACAGAGGAGAATTATAGCTTAGTGTCAAAGAAGAAAATAGTTGAGAGATGTGAATGTTTTTGCTCCAAGAAAAAATCATACAAAATCTTTCTCAGTATTTCCTAGAGATTTCTTAACTAACCTCTTTGTGCATGATCTTGTAATTTTCTATTTCAATGTGGGACCTCTAACTCATAGGTAGGAAACAATTATTTACTTTTTTCCAGTAGCCCATTGAATTTTACCCAGTTACTGCTGCCCTAAGACCAATCACTTGTGTTCCGTGTATTTCTTACATAAGGACAGATAAGGGTGGTTCAGCTCTGTAAATACTTTGGTGTAGGTCAACCAACATTCCTTGAAGACGAAGGTATCCCTTATTTTCGGTGTGTATTTCCCCTGGCCTTATTTGCCAGCTGCTGGTGTCTGCTGCTGCTTTTTTTGTTAGGTGAGCAAGCCTTGCACCAGTGGTTAAGGATGTCTGCTTTTAAGGATATTTAACATACCATAATCAAGTCATTGCTGATTAAAATTTGAAAACTTGGTAACTTATCCATACAATCTCACTTCATTAAGTTCTTTTGTGGTTGTAATCTTTCACTGCATCTTGTCTTGTTTTGGTTTGGATTTTTGTTTTTTGGTTAGTTTGGTTTTGGTTTTTTTTACTTTTCAGTAACAATTAGGTTGTACAGCATTTATTTCCTCTTGTACTTGAAAAGGCATCACCTTCCCAGCTAACAGTACTTGTGATTAAGGTACAACATGCTGAGATTCTTGCAATAATTTTCATCACAAATTTATGCTTAGGAATAGTGGTTAATTTTTGGACCAAAATATTTGTGATAGAAGTTTGCAGCACTTCAGTGTTGCTTCCTTTTGATCAGAATTTGCATTAAATTCAGAACTGATACTAGATTATGCAAAACAGTCCTTCATGTTTATAAGATACAGTTTGAAAGTGTTCTCAGAATGATCACAGAAAACAAAACAAAACAAAACAAAAAAAACACTAGTGGAAAAGATGTTAATGAAGGTAAGAACTTTCTTTTATATGCAAAGGAATTTTTCAGGTTAGCTAGTCAAGTTCTGGAATTGATGAAGCAGACATAATAGTGCCAATTTCCATCAATGTAATACCAGTAAATTGTTGGTGGCCTTTCTAATATCCTCAAAGTTACTCATATTTTTCCTTAAAATCTTCTAATTATGTTAATCAAATGAAGCTGATCAGACATGGTACCTTCAGCAAATCAGTCAGCAAGGAGCAAAATATTGCCATGTAAATTTTTTAAATAGTAGAGGGAAGAGCCAGGCAATAAGAGCTGACGTTTCTACTCTTACTGCACTGTATGAAACTTTGTTTGGCCACATTTAGTAGACTTAATGCAGTCAAAAGCGATGACATATATCTAGAATCATACACCTAGACTACAGATTATACTCAAACACAAGGTTACCAGGATCTGGGAAATCAGTGATTTTGAAAATCATATGGGAGAGGAGTAGAATGAAGAAGCGGTTTGTTGAGGACAATGGGATGTATGTTTCTTGATTGTTATGGCAATAAAACCAGTCCTTTACCTGTGTTTACAGGCCTGATGTGACTACGACTGGAAAAACTGCCTCCGGTTTACAATATAAGTCATGAAGATGAAAGGCGAATGCTACTATAAAAGGCTAAAGCAATGCACTTCAGAGCTTGAAAAACAGGAAACCTAGCTATCAAAATGAGATCTAATGGTGATGAAACTGATAGCTAGGTGTGGGCACACACAGTTTTGGAAAAGTAACTATAATTGTAAGAATGGTTTTGCTGCCTACTTCTTAGACAGTAGGGTGTCTCCTTCAACTTAGGGTGTTGAAGGAGAGACTGAAGCAGAGCTGAATGCAAGATACGTTTGATCTGATGTAGAGCAGCCCTGGAGAAGCTACTGCAGAATGAGAATGACCAGATGGATAAGTGCAAACACATGAGGGAAACCTATAGTATTAGTCATATGTGTGGTGTGACAAGGACTGCAGACAAAGTGCCCCCGCAGTGGGCATGCGGTTAGCCAGGTGAGGGATCCATGATAATTCCCTAGCACCTGAAGCAAGATCACCTGTAACATGAAGGATAGGGAAATGATCAAGAGGGCTCCAGAGGTGGGCTCTGGAAAGAGTAGCTAACACTATTATTTAGCACAGCTCTTCCTGCAGATGGTAGGGAAGGTCCAGCAAAAGCCCTGAGAAATATTCTCAGGGTCTGGAAATTGCACAGTATGAAAACATCCTGAGCAAGGAAATACTTCAAATTACATTGCTAACAAATACACAGAAACATGTTCGATTTCTGCTGATTTCAAGTTAAGTATTAAGTCATGCTTTAGCACTTCCCTAAAACGGAGTCTGTTCCTGAATTTGGGACTGACAAAATCTATCAAAGCATATCAGAACAAAAATAACTCATGACTTCCATATGGTCTAACGTGCAAACCAGGCTTAACCAGACAAAATGATTGGGATGTGAAACACGTGAAATTTAAAACAGAAGAGCAGCATGGTTTGAATATTTTAAAATATGGACAATTGATTGTTTACCAAGGCCCGTGAAAATTCCCTAATGCCTGTAGGTCTTTCAAACAAGCGTGTTGTTCTTCAATGATAATGCTAACAGATGGGTGATATTTCTTGCCTGGAATATGCTAAGTGGTACAGTGATGTTCATATGTTGTCAAATCTTAAAATTTGATTAATCCCTTTTTCCCTCTTTAAAGAAGAAATGTTTGCACATCTCTACAGTGAAGTTAAAAAAGTCAGTTACTCCAAGCACTGTGTTTTTGAACAGTTGAAGCTTTTATGTCTGATGTGATTCATCCTTGCAAAGTCAAAGATTTAAACCTGTTCAGCTGTCTCACGTTGTCCATACAAAATAGCAAAGTTCTCCTTAAAAGGAAGACACAGCAGCATGTCAAGATTTTTCTGCCTTGGTTTTGCATGTAGGTTTCAAGCTTGATCAGCCCAGGAGCACATAGCAGTAAGTGTAGGAAGCAATTTTCATGTTTAGTGCCATCTCTTTGAAACCAACAAGTTTTTTGTTAGTTTGTACCGTCCGTGACACTAAGCTGGCCCCATAGTTTCTCACCGTCTTTTCTTTTTCTGGTAAAAAAAAAAAAAAAAAAGTATTTCTGCTTCTGCTTTCTAATACCTTCAGAATCAGTTTAGCTAATACAGATTTTTCTGGCCTAAGTTAGGTTTTAAGAAGAGGACTTGCTCCTTAGCATCACTGAGCTATGAAAACCCTCACCTCCTGAGGGAAGACACACATTCCAGTAGCGCTGCTTCAGCTCTCTGCTTTTGCCTCTATTTGGCTGGAGGAGCAATATCCTGCATTACAAGATTTTTCAATCACACTGTCCCCACTCTGGCATCTTTTTGCCACTGCTCTTCACAACACTGTAAGGTCTCTGCAGGCTGAGAAACCTGCAGAAGGGAAATTGTCCTAATTCCGTATTATTACGAGGTGGCCTCCTAGTTCTCTCACACTTTACTTGTTACCTTGTCAAAGTTACAAGGAGTTATTCATCCAAGTAGAAATCTAGCACTGCTGCTCACCTCTGTCAGCAGTTTCAGCAAATGCTGTCTGCTAGCACCCAAAATTGCTGCAGCGACTCTCATGGTGCCAGAACATTCTCATTTCGCAGTAACTCACCCAGGTGCTGGCTTTTAGCAGCAGCAGCCTGTGCTATAAACACGCCTCATCAGCTCTGCCATCCAAAAACTGCCATTAAGAAACAACATCTTCCAGATGTCCAAAGTAAGTCAGCAAGTTGACAGCAGTGTGGCCCAGCAGCAGGGCAGCAAATTGCTTTGGTTTCCTAAAATCTCAGTGATAATGTCATTGGGAGTGGAGCAAAATGTTCAGCAAGATACCCTACTGAAAACAGCAAGAAAATACTGACAAATACCTGGACCCTTCCAGTGTGATGGAAAGACACGAAAATATTTAAGCATTTTCAGCACTAGTAATTAAAAATAAAGAAAGAGAAGTTGATCTTCCAGTTTTACAGACAGGGCAACTGATACATGGAAAGGCTACAATTGATTGAAAACAGTCATACTGTAGGGTGCAGGGCAGGAGAGGAAAAAACACAGATGATCCTTCCCCAATGTAGTAACTGCTAAAGTCACAGTTCCCCAGCAATTTATCATCATAGGGCAGGTTACTCCAACCTGTTAGATGTTCAAGGCTAGACACAGCTCCAGTTTGGTTTAAATTAAAGATATTAAATTTTAAGGTGAAAGTTTAGTATATGAACCAGCTGCAGAGTCCAGACCAAGAACAGAAGTCTGACAAACTCAGCCGTCAGGGCAAAGTCAGCCAAAAGGATCTAAGTAAACCGCTCTCTAGGGAAGAAAAGATGACAAGTCATGCCAGGCAGCCATCTTGAGGTGGCATTAATCTCTGCTGTGCTGAGTGGGGTGAGCTCCAAATTGGCCCTATGCTCTCCCATCCTGTTCCACAACCTCATTCATGTTGACATTAAAGTTGTTTTGCTGGATGTGGTTCGTTTGCGAATTTATTTTGTAACACTTCTTTCTTCCAAGAAGGACAACAGACCAGTGGATTAGATAGTTCGGGAAGAGAGGACAGTCTTTAGGAATTAAAGAAAAAAAAAATAAAGAAACATCGGTTGGAGTGGTTTAAATACAGTCAATCTTGTCAGGGTGCAGGGTGAGAATCAAATGAACTGCTCTTGTTTTATACAGCAAATGCCATCAAGCCAAACAGCAAAGAAAAATCCCAGGGCATGCTGGTGATGCTGCTTCTACACTTCTCCTTTGCTCTTGGCCTCAGATGAGGGAAGTGGGAGGTGGTTCTGGTCTTGCAAACTTCTTTCCTGGGCTGAGATGGGGCCCTCTCCACCAGTGTTCAGGTTTCTCAGTCATGCCCTTCCCTACCTGTGCCACCTTCTAGGCTTTGATCTTTTAAGCTCTGAATAGCCGCTTCACTCTTAGTACAGTGCTCCTTCTGAGTGAGCTCTGCTCTGCAAACTCTCAAAGATAAAACTTCTTTCACCAATATGCTGTTGGAGAATGGTTTTTTGTGTTTTCTGAGTTTGCTTCATTATTCTCTGTGCAAAATAAACAGTTGTTGGAATATATCTGTACAACTATTTCTCACCCTGTCTCTGGGAAAATGGTGTTCTTCAGATTAGCTCCTTGTAATGCAAGCACCATCACATCTACAAAGAGATCAGAGGGACTCAGCCTGCGTAAACTAATTTAGAGACTTGTGTACTCTTCTCCCACTGGACTTAAAACCACAGTGTGCTCTATTTGTCTCCTTCTAAACTGACTTACACAAACATCCCAAAATAATTCTCCTGAATGGAATGTGCTTAAGTTTTCCTATGTGGTAACAGACACACTGTATTCTTTAAGCAGTTATTACATATTATATGCATTCTAAAAAAATAGTATTTCATGTTTACAATTAAATAGGTTTTAAAGATAAATCCTAAAAGCTCTCAGTGTGGACTTCTCCCTGGCATGCAAGACTGATCTTGCATTGCTCACAGGCTGCTGGAAACCAGTGGTTATTATTTACCCAGGATATGTATTATATCCTTATATGAAGATACAATACAAAGTTTAGAAAGCTTGAGTTTAGAAACCATAGAGCTTCCATGACCAACCAGAAATTTTAAACCCCTCCATATTTCTTAGCTGTAGGAAAATATGGGTAGCAGTCTGTTCTGCTGCTCAGTGCTATTCTCTTTCCTCCTACACCCAGACTCCCTGGGGCTCACATTTTTAATCTGCAGCCCAAAAGCAGTCTGGCAGTAGGGCAGCAGTTATCAGTCAGAAAGGGACAATCAGCAATTTCCAACAGACAGCCAGAAAAACTAATGTCAGGCAGTGCGGTTGGTTGCAGTAAAGACAGCATGCACTGCCAAAGAGCAAAGGAAAATAGTGAAAGCTGTTTAAGGGTTGTCTTCTGGTCTACTGAATCAGGAGTTTAATGATGCTAAAGATGAGCAGAGACCCTGTGCATACCCCAGGGCAACAGTGGGAGCTTTTACCCTCTTCTTTTTGCTGGGAATTTGTTTCCTACTGGAAATAGGACTTCCTACATTCCAGAACAGACCAACTAGGATCCTCAGCATGCAGTAATGACAGCATTTGGCAAAGGGCTCCAGATTAATTACAGCTACAAATTTCGCCTTTGCCTGAACCTGACACTCAAACTCTTCCTGCAAGTACTGTAAGCAAAGTACTGTAGGCTTCTAGGGAACAATAGGGGTAGTGATAGGAAATCTGACTTCTGCTCCTTTCTCTCAGTCTTGCAAAGAGACTTTATTGTAGCTGCTAAGAAAGGGTCTGAAGCAATGTCACCTGCAGCAATGTCACCTGCTCTGCTGAGCCTTTGGAATCAGCAGTGAACTGATCTGTATGTTCTGTACTACTAAGGAAGCAAAGATTTGTCAGCAAACTGATTTCATGGCTTATAGTACATGAATGTGAGCATGAACCTAAGAAACCTTCCAAATTATCGACTGCATTTGTCTCTTGATGGCTAGTTTGCAGCACCTTTGTGTAGATAATATCACTATTTAAACATTAATTTACTTTCATTTATGTCTTTCCTGTATTTGCAACATCCATAATTTCTCATTGCCATCACAAATATTTAATCATGATTTTTATCTTTTGGGACAATTGTATTTCTAGATCATCAAAAACACAGATGTCAGAACTACTCAGCGTTGCAGCCCTTGTCAAAACAGTCCCATGTCTCTGTAAACACATCCTGGTCCAACACAGTGGGGTGTGGCAAGGCCATCACCTTTTACCCAATTAGTAAACACAACTGATCTGTGTGGCGAAAAGAGTCTTGCTTCCATTATGCAAACTAATAAATTTCTTATAAACAAGTGTCTCAGGAGAGACCAGTTCTACCCCACTTACACCACTACCTTTAATAGAAACCTTTCCATAAGCAAGTTCAATCTAAGCATGCTTCTCAAATCCTCTGCATTTTCAAAGTGCCGAATATGCTTATGGAGCAGAAAGCGTTCCTGTTTTCCCAAGATTGTATCAATGCCACTAACAGAAGTAGGCTGACCAAGATTAATGACATAGAACAGTCAAGCCACAACCTTCTTCTACAGCCGAATGCTGTGCAATATTACATTATAGCTGGCCTTAGGTCTCAGTACTGCAGGCTCTGTTTTTCCCATTCTCCTGGCAGTGGTACCTTACTACAGCAGGTGTTTTACAGTGCTGCTTGTGCCATGCTCTGTTTCCTCAAGTCTTTTAAGGTTAACACCAGTTTTCATTAACCTCAAAGGAAATCTCATCATAATCTTGACATCTTAGTGCTTCTCTGAGATCCATTGTGCCACCTGGCCACATGTGGACCGTGTAGGACATTTAGAAGAAGCCATTGCCAAATTGCCAGCTTCCTTCTCAAAATCACATGAAAAATGTGTGTGAGAGAGAAATCCATGGTTCCTGCCAGGGCTGAGGAATCTGAAAAACAGGGTGGTCAGCACTCAAAATCCTGTGATTGCACTGAGCACTGGACACTCCTGCCGAGGACTGGAGCATTCAGAACAGAAATTCCCCTTCCCCCAGGGATGGGCACTCAGTGCTACAGTTGATGTAATGCAAAAAATGAATAGGAACTGAAGATTTTGTTCTGAATGCCTGGAACACTCTCTAACAATTAATAATTTCCTGACATTTCTGTGGCATTCAGCAATGCAGAATCACTCATTACTAGGTTTCTTTGCAATAACTATGATTTTTTTGAGGTCCATCCTGTAAAAGCAAAACCATCCCACCTATCCTCTCTGGTTTGTGCAGTGATCATGTTACTACTGGCTCCGTTAAAAATTGGCATTTTGCTCATGGCTGATCCAATGCCAAATATTCCAGTAAATAGCAATAATCAAAATACATTAAGTCAATGGACCAGTTGTGGCTTGTTTTCCCTAGCTTTTTACTGTTCTGTTTTTCATTAGTAAGAAGGCAGATCTGTTCCTCATAACTTTGTTAACACTTATCTGAAAGCTATTTGCTATAGTGAGGCTATCAGAGTTCCTGGGAAACACAAATAAAGACCAAACCAAGCAACTTTATTGAGACTAGGTTTGTAAATTTGCTTATCTTCTAACTTCTGGTCACCATGACACAGAGCAGATGGCTAAGATTACTTTCACTCTGATTTGATTACTACTTGTTTTTTGTCCCTTCTGCAAGAGAGCGCATGAGACCCCACACTGAGTTAGCTGGAAAGAACCCTGTCCTAACAGTCTTACCAAGGATCTGTCATTGCTCAAAGATCCAGTCTGCTCTCCAGTTATCCTAGCAGCAAAGAAACATCAAAAGTCAGTGTACATGGTTGAAATTCAGTTAAACTGAGCACCTGAAATAGATAGTGTAAATATAATCTATTAAAAATAGAAATCGCATGGCAACAAGCACATAGAAAT
Organism: Mystacornis crossleyi; assembly: GCA_013400655.1. Taxonomy (NCBI): domain Eukaryota; kingdom Metazoa; phylum Chordata; class Aves; order Passeriformes; family Timaliidae; genus Mystacornis; species Mystacornis crossleyi. The sequence continues at coordinate 13,357 of VYZQ01058312.1, read as the reverse complement.
ACCAAGATGTAGCTTCAGTTAGAGGTGGAAAACTCTTAGCATTTCAGAGTCAGGACAGGGATCTAGGCTTGAAACACACTTCACTAGGACTTCAGGCAAACCAGTATTTTTTCTTCCTCTTTTCTATTTCTGCCTCTATTACTCCTTGTTAAGTATTTGGAAAGCTCCCGAAAACTCTCTCAGCTTTGGTCTGCCTGGTGAAATACATGCAGGGACTCAGTTTCTGCCTCATGCAGTTTTTGTCCACTGAAGGAAGCAGGAGCATTTTGACTGCCAAGACACATTGCAACTTCTTAAAACTAACACCAGGAGCTACAGGGGAAATCCATTGATTCATTCTCTAAACCATGAAAACTGCTTGGCAGAAATGTGTCACACTATTGTGTGGTGAGGCCAGGGCAGCACCTGAGATCCTGTCTACGTGTTCATGAACACCCCAAGACAAGAAGTCCCTAACATTCCAAAGCTCCTACTTTCTCAGAGGGAGGGATTAGAGTCCAAGCCCTTTACAGTGCTCTAAAGAAACCAAGGATGTTCAAGTCTTCCCATGCAGAGGGAAGTCTACCAAGGGAAGCTGTTCAATGAATATGAAAATCTTCACAAACAGAATAGGAAGTTAAAATCACAAAATGGATGGACTAAATGGATAGGCTAAATCTGCTTTATCTTTTTAACGTTTTAAAGGTGTTGCCAGCAGTGCAAGAGGAAATAGAGAGCCAGATACTTGTCAGTCACAGTTTCAAGGAGAGCAGATGACTGAAAATTTGGTTACTCTGACTTATGCTGAACTCCACTGTTCACTGCCTTTTTTCTCAGCTACTCCATTTAGGTGTTACTTGTCTAGGTTGTAAGAGTTTGAGAGCACATTTCAGACTCACCTTATTTCCTCTGCATCTTGTCAGTAACACAAAAAGAACAAAAATGGCAATGGCAGATTCAGCATGAACCTTCTGGTCTATCATGAGCACACCTACGGAGGCAAAAACTTGCAGTGGGTGAAATCCACTTGTTATTTCAATATCTAAAAACATAAACCAAGTGGATGTCTCCCAGATGAATACATTACAATATATATTATAATATAATAATACTAACAACATCATATTAGAAGGTTAAACCAGACAGGCTGTTCTGAAGGAGCATGAGCGTGATACATAACTGAGGCTACTGCATAAACCTGGAGCAATCTTGGCTCTGTAACTAACCACAAATGAGCACACACTCTGCTCAGACTCCCTTTCATCCATCCATTTGTATTAATTTCCAAATGAGACCTCTTTGGAAAGGCTAGCTCGTCATTTTGCACCCAGTCTCAAGGACTGCTTATAATCTTACCTGATTTCCATTCATCAAAATTAGTGTCTCACCCTAAATAGCATTAGCTGGTTCATCTGCCTGGGTAGTTTCATCTATGATGTGTCCAACATCCATGGGAATTTTCTTCTACAGGAAACCTCTCATTAGCAAACTGAAGGGAAACCTCGGACACAGGCATCCAGCTGTTCACCCAGAAGTTTACCCATCTGCAAGCAGGCCAGCAGAAACTCGAGTCTGAAGACACACACTCATATTCAGAGAGGAGAATCACCTTTCATTGAGGCGGGAGGAATGAGCACTTGTGGATGAGCACTTGCTGGTTGGGCTGCAGTACTGAACCAGAGGCCTCTGGTCACACTGCTACAGGCAGGACAGGGGCAGCCTTGGATTTAAGGGCAAGTAAAAGTAAAGGAAAGATCTTTCTCTCAACAACTCTATAAACTCAGAACAAGAAGGACTATGTGCCCACTTCCAGAATAGGTAACACCAAGAGACTGAAAGATGGACTTTGCTGCACCTGAGTTTTTATACTTCTCCTTATTCTTCTTGCGAGTTTAGTAAAGACTTAACCAGAAAGCTGTCCATGGTGTAAAAGTAAATCATGTCACTGAGGACTTCTTGAAGAGGCTTTATATGAGGAAAACTGTTAAGGGTGAAAACCACATGAAGATGTGCAGGTCAAAGAATCTGCCAAGTTTCAGGACTCGGTGACTGCCATATTACTAGGCTTTTGCAGTAAAGCCTGAAAACTTCAACAGAACACATGTGTAATGTAAACCTGAACCCGAACCCTAAGCACAGCAGTAAAAGCAGCCTTTTCCTAAGGTTCCCAGCACATGGGTTGTGCCAAGGTGAAAGTTGTGGAGGGAGCAATATTGTGGCAGTGCCATGCTCTCCTTGGCAGGCCTTTTGTAGTTGTAGTGTCCCTGGAGCTCTGGGCTTTGTGGTTTTTTTCAATCCTAACTATAACCCTAACCCTAAGCCCAAATGCCTCTGAGACCTGGCATATGTAACTACAAGAACTTGCAAACCTTTTCCTTTCTTGTTTTTGTTGTCTATGTGAGACTCTTTCTCCAGGCTTCTGAACACCTTCCCCACCAGTGCATTCATGGGAAGTTTTAAACCACTGATTGACAGCTGCACTTACTTACCTGTCTAAACCCACAAGTAAAAAACCTGTCCTGGGGCTCCACACTTTTGCGAGCCAGGCTGATGGCAAGCTTTTAGATGGGGTGACAGCTTTTCCCATTTCTGTACTTTGGTATGCCAGTTATTTAGGAGCAGGTTAGGGCACTGAACCCATCAAACTCCCAGAGCCCATTTGTCCCCTCCACACTCTGCCGTGACACACAGAAAAGCCTGTTGGTGCTCCTGCAGTGCTGTGCTTGCCCAGCACCTACAGGTGGGTGGGAAAGGATGCGGAGTTTCTTTGTATTTCTTTCTTTAAGAAGGATTTAATGTATTTTTGCTTGCTTAAAGTACTTGGTGTGGAGAATGTTATCCTCGATCAAATAGTGAAAAATGATGGTGTTATTTCAGCATGTACCCAAAATTCATATTTAGCTTGCTTAGGATGCCCTGTCAGGGACAAATAACCACAGCCTCCTGTGCCTCTCTAGAACGTTTGCCACTGACAACTCTCTAGCACAAGCCGGCCTTTCGTTCCGAGCTTCGCACCGATCCTTTCCGTATTTAGCAATTTCCGAATTTTAAGGGGGGGCTTGGCGCCCCCTGGCGGTCGCGGCGCGCCCGGCTTTTCTGCGAGGCAGACGTGAAGGAAAAAGAGAAAAGCGTGGTTCCTTCCCCCCCAGTGCCCCAGTTATGTGCATTCGTGTAATTTTTAACACTTCACTTTAAAAGCTTTTAAATACAGCACCAGACAGCTCTGCTGTGCATCCTTCAAGTGAAATAAAATAGAGACTCCCTGTCCTGGTTTCATCTGGAATAGAGGTAATTTTCTTCCTACGTGCTGGTACAGTGCTGTGTTTTGGATTTAGGATGAGACTGCTGATAACACACTGGTGTTGCTGAGCAGTGCTTACTCGAAGTCAAGGACTGCTCAGTTTCCCACTGTCTGCCACTAAGGAGTTGCACNGGGGGGGGGGGGGTGGGGGGGGGGGAGCATGGCCAGGACAGCTGATGGAAACGGGCCAGAGGGACATTCCATACCAAGGAACATCACGGCCAGTATAAAAACTGTGGGGAATTGGCTGAAAGGAACCAACTGCTGCTTGGGGACAGGCAAATCATGGCTGGTGGGTGGTGAGCAACTGTATTGTGTTTCTTGGGATCTATAGCTCTTTGTCTTCTTATTATTACTATTATTATCATTATCATCATCATCATTATTATAATGCTATACTTTGTTTCAATTATTAAACTGTCTTAACCCAGGATTTTTACTTTTTTCCCCCTGATTTTCCTGCCCATCCCACCGAGGGACAGGGGGAGGGAGTGTGTAGCTTTGTGGGACTTAGTTGCTGTCAGTACCCCCAGTGTACTGGGGTTAAACCACATCACTCCTGTTGGCAGGTATTTTAAATGCATGAGTGTGTCTAGGTTCAAAATAGCCCTAGAGAAGGTATTTTTCTCTTTATTCTTTTCACAGAGCGGATTCTGTGACAAATGTCCTCACATCAGCAAGATTTTGGAAATGTGCAGGGGGAAATCTCATGCCTTTCTAGGGTGTCAGCACCTTGTGCTAAATGAAAAGACGGGAAACTCCTACACTCAGTATCCTGAGCCCTGAAATAACAACTTTGTGAAAATAGATATTCAAGGCAAGAAAGGCTCGAGCAGGATCACTATGTGGTAGTGGTATCACCAGTATATTTGTAAAGTTGGATCATTCACTCCAGAAGTGGGTCACAGAAATTAACCTCCTCCTCTGCCCAAGGGGGCATCCAAATCCATGTCAATTTGAATATCTCCCACACCAGGAGCTTTTGAGGCTATCTAGTAATTCGAGAAGGAAGACATTCCACCTCTCTTGAAGAACATGAGAAGAAGCAATTGTGTCTTTTCTTGTTAGCAATGGGAAGTCATTTATTCTTGTCTCTGCTCTCAGTCCTGGTTATCTAATTTATTCACAAATGCAAATGCTACCTACAGTGGAGAAAATGACACCTCCTCTTGATGTCTGTAGGAGAACACTGCTGCCAGCGTACTATTTGTGGAGAGATCAGGCTTGTCAGTGTATATGAGACATTCTCATCATAGACAAATTGATAAAGCCTTTAGGGGGATTTAGGGGAAAAAATTGATTTCTGGATCCTAGTCAGACTGAGACATAATTGAGCTATATCTCCTGCCACAACTCAGGTGTTGCCAAATCTGAATTTATCTTTTTCACAATTTAAATAACCCAGTTCCACACACCCCATACCTCCAGATACTGAAGAATTCTTTTCGTCAAAGTATTATTTTTTCTTTCAAGAAAGGAATAGGAAGCATAGAAGACAAAGATGTTCCACAATAAAAGTTGTACAACAATGTAAAAAAACTCCTCCATCCTATTATAATTTGAGAGAGTAGAAGCACTAAAAAAAACAAGAATAAATTCAAGGCTAATCCAAGAATGGTAGCAAACTTTTGCTGCAGCTGTTACTGGTGAAAATGATGTAGAACAGGATGAGCAGGTGGACACAATGTCTCAGGGGCATGGATATGCTAAACTGTAAACTGCTACCCATGATTTGGAAAGAGAGAATTTAATTACTGAGAAAGAGAAAAAAAAGGTAGAAATGAGAATAAAGTTTCTCATAACTGGAGAGTTGAAGTACTGAAAGTCTTTTCAAGAGCAGCAAAGGGCCCAAACCTGGCCATTTATAGGAGCTTCATAAATTAGTGAAGGGGATTAAGGACTGGACTGAAATAACCCTAGATACTCTTAGTAGTTCCAGGTTCATCTTTTTAAACCAGGGAACAGAGAGTCAACAAGGTCCCTCAGAGGCTAATCACAATGATCTTTCTGTGGAACCGATAATATTGTTAGAATAGAAGAAATTTTCAGCCAGATCAAATGATAAGGCAGACAAAGCCAAATTTTGCTTCCAGTTCTTCAGATTTCACATTACACGTGGGTGAAGTTCCCAGTCTTGGCTGTAGTCTATAATTAATATGTTTCAAGCAAATTTTGGACCATCTCCTTATTTCCTGCATGGTCACACAGAGGCATGAGTCCTCAAAATGAGTGAGAACATTTTGTTACCTCTTGCTCAAAAATGGATGCTGACAGCAATCCTCCATGTCCCATCCTGCCACTCTTACAACGAGAAGCCCGTAGTGCCAGACCATGAGGCTGCAAAGCCGGGAAGCAGTAAAGTTTCACATGCAGTGATGAGAATGATGCCTTTTCTGCAAAGAGTGCTTCCCCTTTCTGCTGAAGTAATACCGCAAAAACAAATTTGAAACAGAATTCTCCTTGCACTAGCACTTGGGCACATAGCCAAAATGTGGTTCTCTTAGTTTCTGTCCTGGTGTATCAGGAAAAGCGAATTATGGTGATTTTTTTTTTTTGCATCTTTTTTTACCCCATAGAGCTGCTGGAAAATGGGGGCTCTGTTCCTGGAAGAGCAAGTGTTCTGAAAGACAAAGTTGGTACTGCCCAAGCTCCCTGGAACACTTTCAGGTCACTGTACACAACCTGATCTTATTTTGAGTTGATGACTCAAGATTAATAAAATTTCAGCAGGTAGGAACACCATAGAATGACCGTGTGGACCTGATGGCAATCCTGCAGGGATAATAATACCAAAAATTTGCATTTTGCTTTGAGATTTTTTCTTTTTAAAATTATTCCTATAAAAGCAAACCCTTTTACAGGGAAACCAAAATAATCAAGAGATCTCTCAAGGCTTCTTGATTTTCTCTTTGAAGATAAATAGGGTGCTTTTATGGTCATATACAGCGTCTGCTAGGTAACTTCAGCCCGCTGGAGACACTGACAGTCTCTGAAAACAGCCAAAGGGACGGGAGGCCAGCTTTAATCATTTGCAGCTAATACACTGTGCAATATAGAGAGACTGGGGAGAATAATTCTACATGAGAAGGAAAAAGTACTGTATTCCTTACAATTACCCATCTTCAAAGGAAATAAAGGCTTTGGTTGTATAAAAAAATAAGAGTGGTGCTGTAGTTATGCCATATTTGCTGTATCCTGTGTGAATTAATTTCATTCAAGTATGAACTGTGCTTGTGGCTTTCTAATTTACATTATGTCTCTGAACAATTTTCTATAACGCCTTTTGAGAAGATCTTGGGGTTTTAGACAAATTGAATATTGTTCTCTCTTTCATGGAGATCATCCGGAGCTGGTCAATGACGCAGTTTTTTATAGCCCTTTTAAAATTTCGTTTTATTTTTAGAGTGTAGAACTTTTTTTTGATTAGTTGGAGCCTATTCTTTTGCAGACATGCGTTGTTTGAGAAATCACAAGTGGCTTCACATAAACACTCAGGAAGGATCAGAGACTGGGAAAGCTGTAGAGGCTGTAGGAAAATCTGAGACTGGAGCATAGCACTGTAATGCAAGGAAATAGATTACAGCACCTACCAGATTAAGTGGAAGAGCTACCTGCTGTTCAATATTTCACACGCCTTTGCCATGCTTGTGACTTTGTAAAGGGAAAGGGAGGGCTGGGAGATGCATTTAATGCAGGACACAGCAGCGACAGCAAGACAAAAACAAATGAATTTGCTGTGCTCAGCCATGACGGAGCAATGCTGCTGCTTCCCTGGGCATAGGACAACCATCTGCTGCCTCTCACAAAATGCAAGCCCTCCCGTGTGGGCTACAGCTCCAAACTTCAAATTGCCAAACCCTCTGACTCTTAGGACTGGGAAATAGAAGCCTGAAGCCTGACCCCACTGAGAGTTTTTCCTCTCTCATGGACATCCCCAGACTGAGGACCACATGGAGAGTCTCTGCAGAAGGCAAACTTCATTTGTTTGTTGCAGCCTTCTGACGGTCACTGTCCCATCCCTCTCCATCTACAGCATATAGTTCTCGCATCCATTTTCTCTTGCTTCTGGAGACTACATTGTTTCCCGCTGTAGAAACAGGTGTCTGTGACAAGCAAGTGTACCCTCATAGGTGTCTGGGTAGGTACTTCTACAGGTCCCATAGCATGCTCTCTGGTATCAGGAATAGTAGATAGCCTGGTTTAAAAACAAAAAGAGAAAAAAATTATGGCGGCAGCAGAGAAAGCTGCCTCGCTGGGTCTTTTGAGGCCAGGCATGTGAGTTGGGCAGCTCAGGAGCAGTGCAGCTCTGTTCACATGGTGCTACACCCATGTAAATCAATCCAAGTAATCCAGTGTTGTCACACAGATCTACCTCAGACATCTCTGCACGTAAGGCAATATGTACCTTTGATAATCTTCCCAAAAAAACAAGGAGCTATTGAGAGTAACTCGTATATTAATTGCCAAAGCAAACCAATACAGGGATGTCACAACCCAGTTTGTGGAGGAGGAACAAGAACTTCAAAGCTCTGCAGAAGGCTTCTGGCAAGGCAGTACCTGGTTTCAAGACTCCCTGTTGCCTGGTGGAGCCCTCTGCCCTGAGGAGGGATGCAGACCTGCTGGTGGCTTGGGAGAGCAATGGATGCCAAAGTGCAGGAGTTGGAGACTCAAGCTGCCACCAGGACCTGCTAACGTAGTAAATGCTAATCAAGGCAGTGTATCTGAAGATGCTGTTGGCAAAGTATTTCAGTTCTTTTGTTCATTTGGTGCCCATGGTCATTTGTTTAAAGCTTGAGGTTTGCCATTTGGTAATTATTGCTTTGCTAGTGAGAACTAACACAAGTCCTCTACATCCTGTCGCTCTCTTTCTGTGGTTAGTTACCCCAGAAACACTATCTTCCAAATGTAGTTACTAGAGAGCCTCCAAAACACAAGAGACAGTACAGCATAGACTAATACTTACTAGAGAAATTAGTTAAAACTTTTTTTTTTTAATCACAGCATGAAATTCACCAGATTTCATCAAATAACCACTCACTATTGGTCTGTTTGGTCCCATTGAAGAAATCTGTTAAACTTGCATTAACTAAATAAGAAGCACATTAAAAAGGCTGTTTACCACTCACACTCCTCTTATCTTCTGAAGTAAGTGATGCTTATACATGCTCAAGTCTGTGATCAGTAACTCTTTCTCTGAAGCAAGTGTGTCTGAAAAGCCCCACATTTTTCTCTCTCTTACTTGGTTCACAGGCAGAGGCAGATTTTTTTTTATTCTATCAAAGAGTAAAAAGAGCTGTCAGAAGTAGCAGCACCGTTTTCCATCTGCAATATATATGCTCATTTCATTGCTGCAGGACCCCGGATAGTCCAAGCCTAAGTGATAGCTCAGCTGAGCCTTTCACTGCAAACAGCACACCGTGGGCTGGGAGGGCTTTTCTGCACAGAGGGAAAGAGCATCTGATGGCTGCTTTACAGGAGAACTCGCTGCACCTTCTTTATCACACTTCTACACCTGTGAGCTCTCTTCATTACTTCATCTTCCTCTCTTCAGATACAAGTTATTATGAATTGTTAAGGAATATTGCATAATGTCTTCCACTAATAAGAATTTAACCACAGATGGAACCTGGTATTAGATGAGGCAATGCTATCTATCTGCTCTGACAGGTTTGTGAGCTGTGAACAATTCTATTATGCATTCGATGCAGTTCTACTAGGAGTGCATACAATTGCAGAGGATCACTCAACATTGTATTTTGATTGCAAGGTCTTTGGGCTGAGACCATCTCTTGTGTAAGCAGAGCCTAGTGTACTAGGGACCGCTTTTAGTCTGTGTCCTCTAGATAATTCTGGGATGGAAATTCTAAATATTATCAGTCCACAAGACTGAATTATTCCTGAGCCCTTTCACTCCATAAAGTTGGTATAATCCACTTGGTGTTGTGCCAACTGCTTTACAAAGTTAAATCTTTGTACTTTTACTACAAAAACACAAGATAAAAATTAAAACTACGTGTCCGAGGAGAAACACAAACATACAGACACATATCCAGGTGTTTACAGAAATACTGAGCTGAGAAAACTCCTGCTGCCTATCTCGAAAGTCCACAGTCATTCAATCTTCTGTTGTCAGACCACCAACCTCCTACAGCACTCCAGTCCTATTACCGGTTCCTGTCAGTGCATCCAACCATTGCCAGCAGGGTGCAGACCAGGTTCCCCCATCGCCTCGCTCTTTGGTGAGCTCTGCACTGGCAGACACAGAGAGATGAAGAGATTAACCAGTGAGGTCCTCGGCCCCAGGAAAGAAACCACAATGAAGAGCCCCAATAGGAAGAGGTACTTCAGCGGCTGATACAACATAAAATCCTGCACCAGAGGAGCGTGTGTTGGCATGTGCTCATGTGGGCTCTGGTCTCCTTACTGCAGCAGTTGGAAATTTTCCATGATGACTGCCTCAGTTCTCTTCAAGGCGCAGGAGACAAGTGTTGAGCTCTGAGCTGGTTGGCATAGTCGGAGGGTGAAGGATTCAGCTCCTGAGACCAAGCCACAGATGCAACACATCACTGCTCCATCCTGCTTTTCACAGCCCTGTTGGCTACACATAGCTTAGGAAAATCTGCATCTCAACTACTCTGCGCAGACACTCCTTTGCTCCTGGGAGGGGCTGGTCACCTTAATACAGGGGTGGGGAGCTCCACAACAGGAGGAACAACTAAAACCAGGTTTTGCCATCTGTGGCCACGTGTTTTTGTACCACTGTTTGTTTTATGCCTTTGGAGAGTTCAGCCCCGCCTCTGTTCAGCTGTTAGTGCTTTAATAGATCTTCCAGCCCTGTGAATCAAATTGTCATTGAATCTAGTCGTTTCAAATCAGATCCAGCATGAGTCTTGAAATTGAAATATATAAAATCAGTAGAAGTATTTTACTTTTGTGCTCTTGGGATTATTTCAGAGATGCAGTTACAGATTTCCATCAGCTGTGGCTGACTGGATTTACTAAAGAATTTTGTTGTTTTAAAACTGCCCTCTGTTGCCACACATAAGATCCAGCTAAGCCATCCTCCAGATCCTAATTTTTATCAGTTTTGGAGTACTTTTTGTGCCACACCCTGAAGCACATCTACCATTCTGCAATGCAAAGAGCTGGTGCTGATGCCATGATGATTTGTTTTTCCTTTTCTTTTTATATACCTTTTCTGTATTCTCAGTACCCTTAGCATGCATACTTGTAACTCTTTAAGTCTGATTTCTTAGCATAGTCTTGGTATTCTACTAGGCCAGAACACCAAACATCCTAAAGGTGTCACAGCTGGGGGCCAGAAAGCCTTTTGCTATCCTCAGAAACCAAACCCCCTCTAGAACATATCCTGTTAATCCTATAAGATTAGGCCCATCTGGGAGTGAATACATTAGAATGGGGAGATGTTACGCTATTCATTCAAGCCTCTCGTTGGGGCATCTCTATTAGATGTGCTAATTTGCAAGGTCTATGAGATTGTATACGCGATCTACCAGGGGCATGCATTTCAGCATAATCCACCTTGATGAATTGTTGCACCATAAGGAACCTTATTAAATACCAAGGTGAAAACCCTTTATCCCTTAACTGTGTCTGGCTCTTGATTCTAGAACCAGGGAGAAGGCATCAGTGCTTGCAAAGGATGTGGAAGCAGAAAGCAACTCATGGATACAGCAAAGGGGGAAGCATATAAGACCATTACCTCCTACAGCTGCAAGCATCTCTTTGTGTTGCACAGCAAGACACCAGCCCAGTTCCATTCAAGTTTTGTAGACCTGATGGATAGAAGTAGTAAAATGGGGTTTTGATGACTATCTATTGACACAGCTTTGTGTTGTGCTTGTGAACTGGGGATTGGCTAGCAGCCCCTTGAGAGAGCTGGAGCAGGTACATCATTCACTTTTAGGGAATACTCTCACTCTTAGGGACATGGTGTAAGTGGGCATTGCTTATAAGAATGACAGATATGTCCCTTTGTGATTACTGTGGTGTTTTATAGCTGAGGAGGGGAGGGAATCGGGCAGGGCACACACTCAAAAGCAGTCCGTACTGGTGAACTTTTTCAGCAGAACTCAGTGGCCTTTGCAAGGACTTTTCTTTACTTCTAACCACTCTGAGTGACTACTTTGGCACAGCAGAGGAAAAAACCAAGCCAGAGAGTGCAACAAAGAAACTGACAGCAGGTAAGCACAGTTTTTAAAACAATGATTGGTGGCAGAGTAAGAAAGAGTAAGTAAATTGCTGAAAGACAGGATTTATAAGACCTTTGAAGATGGAGTATCTTGAAGAAACTTTTACAGACGTTCTTCCTAGCATTCTCCTAGCGAATGAATTGAAGAAAACATGTAAATGACCATACTGGGTCAAACCAAAGGTCTATTCTGCCTGGTGTCCCATTCTCAGCAGCACCATGAGCAGGTTGTCAGGACAAGAGCAGGAGGCTGTGCATGGTACATCCTCCGAATACTCTCCCAGACTTAACTTATTTCAGTCTCAAAGAACGTCCTGATTTATATGAGGTTTTCTATATTTAATAACCCTCAGGTACATGGAGTACATGGGTATATGCAGTTCTCTTCCATGACCCTATGACATCAAGGAAAGTTTCAGCTTCCACTGCATCCTTTGGCAGCAAGTGACACAAGTCTAATGCTTCCTGTGTCAAGGAGCTACAGTACAATCCTTCCATTATATCAGATAATTCTACTTGGAAAAAAATATATATCATGAAAATGATAGTTACATGTGAGACCCAAAGAAAACTAAGGGCCAAATACGGAGGAAGCCAGTCTGCCCTAGATGGCACTGAGTAGTCATGATAATTCTGCACCACGTGCAGTGTAAATATGGCTGGAAGGGCCAGCAGCGCAAGACCAGCCCAAGATTTGGCAGTGTGAAATGCAGCAGAATGGTGAAGAATAAAAGAATGTAACTTTTACCTAAACTACAGATTAATCATTTTAGAACCTGCTACAAGGAAGCTGGTGTCTGAGATGAGGAGCCTGTCAGTGAGCAGTCAGAAGGAGAAGGGCAGTTATTTCCTCAAGTGGATCTGCCACTGACTGAGGAAGTGTTTAGCCCCCAATGAGTTTATCCATTCCTCATTTCCTGTGTTGGACATTCCTGCCCCTGATTTTTGCCGAGTAGCAGATTCACAGCTTCCAGACTGCATCTGAACTCAAGAGGGAGGTATCTCCCACCACGGTGTTTGTGGTCGGACACAGGGAGAGGGGTGAAAACCTTAACTAATGACAAAAAGACAGTAACCTGTGTAGCACCAAGAGAAAAAATAGTAAAAGCTCTCCATTTTTGACATCCCTAAATGCAGGTAGACAACAATTCCCACAAGGAACTGTTCCACAACATGGGAAATTGTGACAAATAAGGCAAAAATCCTGAGCTGTGCCTCAGCAGCCCGTGTGACAGGTATATAAAATCACAGTCCCCTCAACAGGAGCTTTTTTGTGCTTTTCTCTGCTGCCACAGCAGAGAACTCTGCAGTTTTATGTCCATCATTTCCTGATCAGGAGAGGTGCTTATAGCTCATGAGGGACCTATTTGTCCTGAAACAGCTTTTTGCCAATCAATTTCATTGGCATTATGGGACCATGTCAGTGTAGCAGAAGCTAGCCAGCTCTTTGCTTGTTTTGAAGCACATTGATCTCACCAAGTCTACAGAATTAACCCACAGTCCAAAATCAATGGATGAAACCCCCAAATACTCATACGTCCTCTTACAAAAGTGAGTGACAGCAGAATTTCAGAGGGAGTGCAATTCTGTTTACAGTTGTAAAGATCCCAACAATGAAAGACCTGGCTATAGTCCAAGTCTAATGGACTTTATTTAAACATAGACACTAGCCCTGGAACACAGCAGCTCGTCACAACTGGTGTAACAAAAATGTCAGCTTTGGTGGATCGTCTGATTTTTCTCATGTATCAGATAGGCCAAAAGCGAATGGAGTAGTTCCTCTAAACCTTCAGCTTCAAGAAAGCAAGTTAGCAGAAAAAAAAAGATTACTAAATTAACCTGGAGGCTGCGGTACAAAAAAAAAA